>AYEL01064924.1:0-99209 GCA_000484575.1 Olivierus martensii | reverse complement strand
TAATTCAGCACTTTCATTTCATCTAATATTTATAATAGGAATTAATATTTATAAATATATATTTGATGTTTATAAGATTAAAAAACTTCAATTATTATGAAATTTCAATATAAAATCTTCAATTCTATAATTATTTGTTGATTACAAAATAAGCAATATCCTAAGAAACAATAAAATTTTCCAGAAAATCATTCATCTCAAAGCATTCTTATCAGAATGACAAAAATTTCATGTGGAATGAAATTCTATGGTTTTCCTTGTCTGTCAGAAACAATCAGTAATATAAAACAGCAAATAATTTGATAATTAATCATCTATTTTCTGATATATGTGCATTATTTTGGAATTCTGAAGAGAGATTATTAACCTGAAGTTGGATTATTTACTAATCTAATTTCAAGTTTTCATTTCACTTATATTAAAAAAAATATTGAGAAATTTTAACATCTAACTATTTTCATATAAATGAAGCTGCATATTATTTTAAAATCAACTTTAATAGCCTGAAAAATCTGCTGAATTTCATAAAAATTAATTGAATTGTTCAAGTTATTAGGAAGAAGTCTCAGGAATTTGAATGCCAATATTTTTAAATGACTAACAGGATTAACTGATATATCATTATCAAGATCAGTTTCTTCAGTTTGATTATCTTGTTCAATTTCACAAAGATTTATTACCATATTACTTCAAATTTAAGTCGCCCTTGAATTTAAGCTGCAGTAGGATTTTAAAATTGGAAAAAATAATAAAAAAAATAAAGCCACAGTAGGATTTCAAAGTTGGAAAATTGGAAAAAAATAAAAACGAATTTATAATAGGTATTGAAAAATAAGAAACATTTTTATTTACTTAAATAGGTATTAATATACATAATAAGCTACCTAATTTATTGAGAATCTTCTTCAGATGTACTATCACCTTTGACATCTTCACTTTCAGAACATGCATCAGAATACATTATTAATGCCATTTAAATCATTAGTAATGCAACATTTTAAAAAAGATTTTTTGATAATTCCTTCAGGGGTATCTTTCCAAAACTACAAAACCCACTGAGTTATTGTAGATGATGATGCTGGTTTTATTTTACCAGTTGGTGTCAAAGGATGATCTTTTTGATTTAACTATGCTTCATAATGGGTTCTCATTCTATCTTTAAAATAATGTTAACGGACATATCAAATGGTTGGAGTTGACTAGTCATACCTGCTAGTATTATTACCAGATCACAGTTTTTTATTTTTATTTTAATGTCATCAATTAAATGTCCCAAAATGCATACATTAGTAGCATGCTTCGATTTTTAAAAAAGCGCCATGTCTCTTGTCCCAAACATTTTCTAATCAATCTTTCATCAATTCTGTTGCCATCCATGCATTCTTTTATGCTAGAATTATAACATCCTCAGAAAAATTTTCTTTGGGTACAGGTTTTTGTTTAAAATAATAAAAAGTAGCAATCTGTTTCCATATCAGCGGTTATAAATAGCATTATAGTAATTCGTGATTTTTCTTAAAAATAAAAATATGGCCAGATACGACGTGATTCTACACAGCTGCTATCAAACAGCAACTGGATTAAATCATAAAAGTACAAACAAGGAATCACTGAATAAACTGTTATCAATGGTCATAATACTATGCGCATTCGTAGAGCTTAAAGCAAAAACCTGATTGTTGGGGAGTAGGAGATTGGCAGAAGTAAGATGTTAAAATATCTGCTTTGAATTTAAGCCACACCCAAATTTTGTCTTAAAAATTTAAATAAAAAAATGCAGCTTAAATTCCAAGTAATACGGTAATTATTTCAAAATAAATTGAGAATATATAAAAATTTGTCATTTTTAAAGAGCTGTAGTTATAGGATTATAAGATGTTGAATTGAATTTCCTTTAATAGCAAAACATAACTATAGAATTTCATGGAAATCTACTAATTTAAAAATTATTAGTGGAAGACATATCACTTAGGTAGTATGACTGCCTTATAAGCCATACTTTTCTTCAAAAAGTAGGCTAAAAATAGCATAAATAAGACACGAATTATTATTTTTTGGAAAAAAAAGATATAATACAATGAATAGATCTTCTACAATTATGCAGTTAATTCAATCTAAAAATTTCTTTGAAAACTGCATAAGTTAACAATGACTAAATTCATTATACTCTCTGATAAAACAGTATAAATATATATATATAAAATTAATGAAAATACTGTAAGCATAGATATGAAATTTCAAGAACATTTGCATATTTTTACAAAAATGAAATTATTTAATGCATTCTTTTATTCATATTTTATAAAAACTTAGTATAAATAAAAATATTTGTATATCTGCATTTAGTTGACATCAAAAATTCATTAGTAACATACTGCATCATATTTTTTATTTACTTCATTTACATAATATATAATATAGTAGAAAAAATTTGGAATGAAATAAAATAATAGTTTCAATTTGAAAAAAGTCTATACTAAGCATTAAAATATATCATTTGCAATATAAAAAATTTTTGACCTCAAAATGGAAGATTAAAATATCATTAATTTATTTATGATATTTTTAAAAAATTAGTACTAAATGCTGGACATGATGTGAAAAAAAAATATGATAGTGCACTTAAGTTTAGTACATTGAAGTTTAATTTAATTTTTAATTTATTACTATCAGATTACATAAAACAATATAGAAAATAAATAGCAAAACGTTTAAAAATGAATGTTTATTTTTGATAGATAAGACTTGAAAGAATTAATTTAAACTGCATTATAAATATATTTAAAAACTAATTAACTGAATTTCACAGATCCAATATGACTACTAAATGTAGTATTTTTTTCTTCTAATTATTCTTTTATTTTAAACAGTAATGACTAATTAGATTTTTGTGTTCAATAGAATCGTATGTAATTTTTATGGAAAACCTATTTTTATATAAATTAAAGTCGATGGAAGAAGAAACTGTTAAATTCTTAAACGATTTTAAAGTTTCTATTTTCAATCAATTCCATTTCTGTTATATTGCCGATTTTTACTTTATAATGATAAAAATGTCTTCATTATTTTAATTGTGCAGGTAAAAGTGAATCATTTCTAAACATTTTCATGGATTTTTTACATATTAAAAAAAAATATTTTTATGGATTCTTTAAATTGATCCTATTTGTATAAATTCTTTTATTATACTTGTAAATAGAAATTAAATTCTATATCATCCATTTATTTAATTAATTCATATTGAACGTTTTTATTTGAATCTAAGTTTATTTATCATAATTTATATCATTGTATATCTGTAGATGAAGCTTGGGTGCTATATTTAGTTTTCTGTCAAAGATTTAATTTAAGGATGCATAAATTTACAGATTTCCAATAAAAATAAAAATGCCTAATTGCTTTATTACTGTTTTTATATGGTTAAATTATATATTTTTTAAACTTTTATCACAAAAGATGAATGTGTTGTTGCATATGCCATCTCTTGCATGGAGAAATTTAATAATACGATTGATTTATTCAACTAATATTATAATCTTTCACAAATAACTTTGCGAATTTTAATACAAGATTATTTAAACTTCAACTAACTTTAATATTATGATAAATTTTTAAGAAAATTTGATATTGAATTTTATATCAAAGATAAAAATTCAATATAAAAAATTGTAAAACGAAAATGCAAGTGATCCTTCTATTCTTCAATTTTTATTATTATTATTATTTATTTTTTTTTTTGAAAATTTAAAATAATCAAATTTAGATCGTTATTATATTAATAATAATTAATCGATTTTGATCATTTTTGGCATACTTGATTCTTTAGTAGATCTCAATAACGTATGTAAATTTTATTCTAATTGAACGATATTTTTTGTGATATTGACCCAGAATACCTGAACATCTTTTCTCCTATTTTATCAATAATAATGTTCAATTTTCAGTAGGCATTTCAGATCTGTTGATCATGACAACAATATGAATTTTATTCAAATCGAATAACATTTATGCAAGTTATCATGTTAACTCAATCTAATTCATTTATCCTGTTATTCCATTTTAGAATGGAAAGAATCAAAACGAATAAATAAAAAGTATTTTTAATGTTTTATTGTAATTGGTATTTCAATGATAATCGATGATTGATTATTATAGAAAATAATTTTATTTAAATTATTATTTACAAAAATTGGCAACTGTCCTTGATTTAAGAAAAAATAATACAAAAACAGGCTTTTTTTATTATATCGGTTACATAAACGCATGTATTAATGCAGTGGTGCCTCGCAATTCGACACTAATCCGTCCCCGAAGTAATGTCGAATTGAGAAACTGTCGAATTGTAGGACAATATTTCCCATATAAGACTATGTAAAATAGATTAATTCGTTATCGGTCCCCATTCCACTCCCATAACGGGTGAGGTGAGAGAGATCCACTATATTATTTACTTTATTATATGTGTTTTACTATTGTACAACACTCTAAATTACAAAATACACTATTTTATACGCAGCACACAATTTATTAGCCCGTGGATGTTGGAATGAAGTCTTCAGCAGACACCCTAGCACCCATAATCTTCTCTCTCTGTTGCAAAACGTTGCCACAGTTGTCCTAGGAACGCCATACTCGAGTTACATTTTAATTGTTCTACCTTTCTGCATTTTATCTACAATTTTTTTCTTCGTCTTTTTGCTCAATCGAGTGTTCTTCTTTTTGGAATTATTCCTTTGGTCAGTTCTCTTTGAACCCATCCTTATATTTCACTCAAAAAATTAATAATAATTACAAATTTTTTACTTTCTGAAAAATGTAGAATTGAAAATTAACACAAGTAACACGGATAAATATTAAATTAGCTCAAAAAGAGCTGACAAATAGCAAATGACATCACAGAATTCCATGCATACGCATGCGCAAACCCGCGAAACTCAAATGTCGAATTGCCGGACGTCGAATTGCGAGGCACCACTGTATAGTAGTTTCAAAAATTTTCAATATCTAAATCAGTGTTTCCCAATTTAACTTGGCCACAGAACCCTTTTATATTACTTACAACATTATGGGAATCACTTTAAATTTTTTTCAATATGGATTTAAATTTTTAGATCCATACTGAAAAAATGTAAAGGTATTTATTTAATTAGATACAAATGCAGTATATAGACAAAGTTGAAAAAATTTAAAATGTTGACAGGTTTTTAAATTATTCAATCGTTGCTCCATCTGAAGAATACAGATTAAGAAATGCTAATAGAGTATTCTTTGAACAACTTTATTCAATAAAAACATAAGCAAGTAGAAGGAAAATGCATTTCGTCAAATGAGACTTCTTCGACCTTCTATGAAGTGAATGTAAAAAAAAATTAATTAATAAAATAACTGATAGCTGATTGTTTATTTTACAAGATATTGATAATTGGTAAAATTAATAGGAGCCTACATATCTATGAGAGTTTGAACATAAATTCTGAAAGACAGTTGAACAGAGAAATAATAAACAAATATATATATTATTACTCTTCTTAAATTAATATTATATATTATATTTTTGTACGCAAACTGAGTATTTTAATTTTTTTCGCAAAAATCCTTAATTCTACCTCACGGAACCTTAGGGTTTCGGGTAATACCATTTGGAAAACGCTGATCTAAACACATGGAAAAAATATATGGACTTACTACAAAGTTATAGTTAGTGAATATCTATTTTTTTATACAATTATGAACCATACTTTCTTCTAATAGTTTTATATTTTTTTAATACACGTTGTTAAAATTTTGAAGACAAATGTTATAGGAGCAAGTTTTTAAAAAAGAGGGGAAAACAATTGTATACAAACTTCAGTTGGATAAATTATCGAACTATATTTTTAAAAGAAAAATAAAAATTTAATAATGAGTAAATATGATGAAAATCATAATGAAATATAAATTCCACACGAGGAATATTAATTCTTTCATTCTATGTAGACCGTTAATTCTTATTATTCATTTATACTGTATTTATAAACCAACTAATCCTTATAAAAACTTCCTAAATTCGATTTACAAAGAACAAATATTTATTAATAATATTGGAAACCTTTATGATTTTTCAAGATCAAAGTCAAATCAGGATTATTTTTTCAGTCTGAATAATATTTATCGTTACCGAATAAATTTTATTCAGACTGAAATTTAACGATAATATACAAGACAGAATAGTGATTTCGTTTATTTGCGGTGATATTTTCAATTTATTGAAAGCACAGACGGATTATTCAATAGATACAGTACGCACGTGCCTAGAGGGCCCTGCCAATAGAATAGGAAAAAAACCAAAAGCAGGTAACTGTAGTTTAAAAATTATCGAACAGTTTTATAATAATTTAAAAACTTTTGTGTCTGTGGGCCTCAAAAGAGTCTTAATCTGGCCCTGATTGAAAATCATTATAAAAGTAAAATGTGATATTTTCAATTTATTGAAAGCACAGACGGATTATTCAATAGATACAGTACGCACGTGGGGCCCTGCCAATAGAAGAGGAAAAAAACCAAAAGCAGTTTAAAAATTATCGAACAGTTTTATAATAATTTAAAAACTTTTGTGTCTGTGGGCCTCAAAAGAGTCTTAATCTGGCCCTGATTGAAAATCATTATAAAAGTAAAATTTTATATAGAGTGGATCGGGGGAAGATGCTTATTTTTCTCTAATTCTTTAATATTTAAACAGATAGCGATAAAAGGTGGTTTATTATAACCTCCTATAAGCCCGTCAAAAATATAGATGATGGATATTATCAGATTATCAATTACTCGCATTAAAAATCGAAAAGTTTCCAGCGAGTGTATATAGATGGAAGAGTTAAAAAAGAATAAATTATTTCTGAAATAAAATTATGTTTATTGATAAACATAATCAATTTTGACCTATATGTGTATATTCAACTATGCCCGTTGAAGAATTGCAGACCTGAGTATTGTAGATCCGCTTCTTCCATTCTTTCGTCAGCTCTGATGGTTAGATGTTAATTTCTGTTTATGATATTTGAATATCACAGTGGCTTCTTTTGACTCTCCCTTGTTTATATATTAATAGATATGTATTTTATTATTGATAGTAACAAATCTATAAATGTAAATGATACAGTGACACCGCCTATTTACTATCATTAAAGTTTTTTAAAAACATGCTATTTTATATGGGACTCTATATCATAAAAAAGACTAAATTACTCTTGTTTTAATAAACAAATGGTTTACCTATAAATGGATCAGTGTTAAATAATATAAATTATTATTGTTTAGCGTTAAATAATGAGGAAATGGATACGTATAAATAGATCAGTGTTAAACAATACAAATTAATATTATTATATAACATTAAATAATAAGGAAAGACGCAATAGATATTATCTAATATTATGAAAAACTATTAGTCATATTCATTATTTGCGTACATTTTTAAATATTTAGGAGGTATTATATCTCCTCCTATATATTTTAAAATATTCCTAGATATAAAAAACTGCAGATATTGTAAAGAATTGTGGATGAATTCTATTTTAAAATGAGCAATAATCAGATTCTTCAACTGAGTGTAATTGAAGATATAATAAAATAATCCAATGATGTTATAGGAAATTGAATTTTATTATTGGTCCATTAAAAATAAAGATGCATTTCTATAATTATTCCTTTTCAGTTTAGGTAAATGATAAATTCATGATAGATATTTTTTTTATATAGGAAATAACATTTGTATAATTATGAAAATTGTTTTGTTCGTCAATTTGTAGGAACAAGTATCCTGTTTTTGTGTAGATCAACAATGATTAATTACTACTAACTTATAAATTTATTGACTTATTAGAATAATTAAATATGTAAAATTGTGATTTAATTCAGGAGTAAAACCATAACTACCAGTAATCTCAGGCAAAAAATTTCAATCACCTCATTATTCTATACTTGACGATAGCATCGGAAGTCAGTATTGAGTCTATGGGAGCGGCATATTACCAAGTATTGTGACGGTATTAATGCGCACGGAACAGTCGATTTCGATATAAAAGGTAACAGCTTTAGTAAGAACAGAGTTTATTTTTATGTAATCGTGTCTCTAGGTTTTCAGTTTTCAATTTCGAATAAATATTCAATGCAATTTGCTTCGTTTGATGGTTAATCATTCAGCTTTTCGAGAACGACTTAAAATTGTAACCAAGACTGTAACTCTTCGCCAATTTAGAATCAGTTAAGTCTGGGTCTCACAGGCGTAAAACGCGACGTAAATACATCGGCGTATCGACGCTGATGATGTCACTTCCTGCATATTGGTAGACGCTGCGTCCTTACGCCAGAGATGACTTTTCTTCAACTTTATGCGCTGCGCCAAAAGTACGTTGGCCATTCGTCCAATCAGAAAATTGTTTTATTTCGTAATTCAATGAGTAGATTTTGAATTTTGCGAGTGGAAAACCATGACATTGAATAAATTTATAAATGAAGCCATCGATAAATAAAACAGTTCATGAGTTTTGCTATCCATGCTGAATCAACTAGCTTCAAATGGTGTCACAGTAATTAGCCAATAGCTAAACGACGATGTTTAGCTATTGGCTAATTACTGTGATATCATTTGAAGTTAGCTGATTCAACATGGATAGATCATCATCATGATCAGATATTTTTATACTAAAGGAATCGATATTTTCTCATTTCTTCCAGAAATGCTTCATTATTGAACGCGTACATGGTAACTTCTCACTCGCCATATTGAATTACGAAATAAAACAATCTCTCTTCTGATTGGACGAATAGCCAATATAATCTTGGCGCAGCGCATAAAGTTGAAGAAAAGTCATCTCCGGCGTAACGACGCAGCGTTTAGCAATATACAGGAAGTGACATCATCAGCGTTGATACTCCAACGTATTTACGTCGCGTTTTACGCCTGTGATACCCAGACTTTACAGTTAAAATCGCTTAGAATGCGCAGAACATCATTGCGCATTCTAAGATCATCATATATATTACAGACATGCTGTGATACCCAGACTTTACAGTTAAAATCGCTTAGAATGCGCAGAACATCATTGCGCATCTGATCATCATATATATTACAGACACGGAGATAATTTTTTACATGTTAATATCGTAATTTTATTCGAAGCTTATAGCTTATTTGTTAAAACTGTCATTATTTTATGCCAATTTACCGTAACATCGCGAATAATTTAGTGGACTATATCATCGCCGTAGTGATATAAATGAACTTCAGCTCTCCCATAGACTCAATACTGACTTCCGATGATGTCGTCAGGTTATAGTAATTCAATAAAATACTAATAATTAATCATAGCTGATCTATATAAAAACATGTTTCTTGTTCCTACCAAATTGATGGATAAGAACATTTTTCAGAATTGTACAAATTTAATTCCTATAAAACAACATCTATTACAAATTTTCTATTTCCTTAAACTGAAGAGTGGGGGAGTTAGGCCCGAAATACATGTTGATCTGTAAAAAACCAAAAATAAAATTCCATTTGCTATAGCAATAATAGGACTAGTCTTATTACAGTATATACTCACAACTTTCTATTATTTAAATAGTATATATTTATACTTTGTTTCAATAAATAAGTCATTTTGTATTTAAAACACTAAAATCACTTTTTATGGATGCTATCAAAACATACGTGGTTTCGGTGTACAATTTTCGATAAGATTCGAGGTAGATCAAATTTTGAGAAATCAGTAATGTTTCTGGGATATAGTACCCACAAATGACTTTTTCCGGATTTAGACTCGGGGAACAATTACATTAATTAACAGATATTCACAATGATCATGATATTTTTGGTAGTAAATTATGCTCTTATTAATTTTTCCTGCTTTTGAATCTTTCCACTCTAAAAAGGAATACAGGTAGTTCTCGACTTACGACGAAGTTCGTTCCAACGTCTCCATTGTAAGTCGATTCTATCGAGGACTTTTTTAATTTTTGATTTGTTTTGTTTTCTGTTTTAATATTTTCATAAATTAGATTTATATTTAACTTAAAACAGTTATACCATGGTCTTTAAATCTACTAGGTCTGTGCCCTCTTTAGTTCAGTTCGCATTATTATCAAGGACGAATACCAGAGGGCAACAATTCGCATCTTGACTGTAAATAGCAGGCGTTGTGTATAACATAGCATGGAAATTGAAGAAAATTGAGAACATTTAATTTTCACCAGATTAATAATTTGAATGATTACCATTACCTATTATCTATATAATATATATAATACTAATAATATGGTACTCCTTGTTAACATGAAATAATCTATATAATACTTTGTTTATCCTCATTAGTGTCATGTACAACTTTACTGAAATAGCTCAAAGACTATACAGTGAAACTTTATAAATCCTTTTGATATAAGTTTCTATGAGATGAACTTAGAATTTGTGACTATTAAATGTTTTTTTTTAATAACCATTCTAAAAAAATATTAAAAAATTCAAATATTGCATAATTTTATAACTTATTTGATAGATGGCGCGATGTGTCTGCCTGAGATGTTGGCATTCTGGTAAATTAAGTTAAGTTTTATCTTTCAGACGATAATTATGCATTATTTAACAGTTAAGAAGGATATACAGTAATTAACATAATACAAAAATCAATAAATTTTAAAAACATCTACGTTTTTTTTAATCAGCGATATTTGTGATGTGACATTGTTTCTCGCGCGTGAAAATAAAAGTGAATATTTCCTTTCAATTTTATCAAATGATTTTAGTGAAATTCAGCAGAGATGAGTGAGTAGTTAATCGTCAATCAGTCCGATTACAGACGTCTCCTCATCCACTCGCCTCGGTTGACAGCTCATGCCTGTAATCGAAATACTAAAATACGTTCGTCCTTAAATTTTTCTACTAGATTTCTTAGTTGGTCAAGGTATTGGTCAATCTATAGTCATGTGACAAAATTAAACAATTCTATTGGTGAAAACATTCGCGATGGACTCTATATACGGATTCCATTAAAGAAAAAAGTCTGTCCGAGATCCTACAGTTCATATAGACGAGGGGTCGGCAAACTGCGGCTGGCGAGCCACATGCGGCTCTTTGGTATCTTCAATGTGGCCCCGTACTACGAAAGTCAATAGTAAATATGAAGCAAATACTTATTTAAGTTAAACAAATTATAGATATATTATTTTTTTATCTATAGTAAAAAGTAATATGCATCTATACGAAATAAATGCATCTAAAAAAACAATTTTTGAAATCATTATTAAGATTATCCGAAAAAAAAATGATGCTGTTCTCATTGATCCAGAAAGAAAATGCGGCTCTCGAGTATTTGTGATTCTTCTGTGTGGCTCGTAGTGATATGAAGTTTGGCCAACCCAGCTATATACCAACGATCATTTTTCCGAATAACAAATAAGCAAGTGTAGATTGATCATCGGTTAGAGTAAAGAACAGTAATAAAACAACAAAAGAAGAGTAATAGATACGAAAAATACACAAAATAACTTGAGTGCAATATGATTTCGAGCCGGGAGATGTAGAATTTTAACTTTGTAAAGTCCGGTAAAAGTAGTACTAAATGAAAGAGGTTAATCTATAACGGCCGTATTCACCATCTCGAGTTATATGGAGAGTTGAACAACAAAAATAAATTAACCCAGTGATTTTTTGCGAGTTATTCGATATTCGTATTCACCAACATTTTGTCTAATTTTTAAACCGAGCTAGAATATATAAATAGAGTGGCTGTTCGCCCTATCACAGCGCTCCGGACTGACCGAACTATAGTTGCCATTTTTTGTTTAAAGCTGTAACTTGTTGTTTTAGACGAAAGTGGGAACATAAACTTATTGATTCTTCAAATTTATTTTAACAGTTAAAGAAATAAATTATTTAAAATACCTCTTGTATGTTCGGCGTACAACTGTACAAATACAAGTGATAAGACAAAAAATATATAATATTTCAGGTATCTATTTTTCCTACAATTTTATCATATACACAGTGATGTAGTTGTATTTATATATATAAAAAGCAGAATATTTATAGTAAAAAGCAGAATATATAGCTTGTTTTATTCATGTGTACAAACTACTAGGTAATTTGTACACATGAATAAAACAAGCTATATATTCTGTTTTTTACTATAAATATTCTGCTTTTTATAACTGTGTGTACAAACTACTAGGTAGTTTGTACACACAAACTACTAGGTAGTTTGTGTGTTCTAGAATACTAATAATACAATCTCTTTCCGGAAACGCTTTCGGCCTATTATGGCCCTCCTCAGCCTCCTTACATTATTATTAGATATATATAATATGCACTACATATACTAATAATACAATCTCTTTCTGGAAACACTTTCAGCCTATTATGGCCCTCTTCAGCCTCCTCACAATCTAATAATAAATTAGTTTTTTATCCTGCTTCAAGTGTTTGTTGTGATTTCTTATGTTTGTAACGTTTAATAAAAAGTTAATCTTAACTGCTAATAGTGCTGTGAAGTTTTTGAATTAGAAATATAAGTATAAGCAGTTTTCTAATAGTTTATGGATGTCACACTTTTAGTTTTTCAGGATGGCTAAGGGCATGATGGCATTTATAGACAGACTAATTATAACTCAGGGAGATGTTATCTCAGTTAAAATGACTATTTTAGTATGATTTAGACCAGCAATCTTAAATTCATTCTCTTCAAACATCATGACTCATTCTTTTTAAATCTTTGAAAAGAATGATCAACTGGTTGGAGACTGATGATTTCTTATGTTTGTAACGTTTAATAAAAAGTTAATCTTAACTGCTAATAGTGCTGTGCAGTTTTTGAATTAGAAATATTAGTATAAGCAGTTTTCTAATAGTTTATGGATGTCACACTTTTTGTTTTTCAGGATGGCTAAGGGCATGATGGCATTTATAGACAGACTAATTATAACTCAGGGAGATGTTATCTCAGTTAAAATGACTATTTTAGTATGATTTAGACCAGCAATCTTAAATTCATTCTCTTCAAACATCATGACTCATTCTTTTTAAATATTTGAAAAGAATGAGTCATGATCATTCTTTTCAAATCTTTGAAAAGAATGATCAACTGGTTGGAGACTGCACTCATTCTTTTCAAATCTTTGAAAAGAATGAGTGCAGTCTCCAACCAATGAGTCAATCTTTCATTGGTTGGAGACTTCACTTAAAATGAATGTCTCGTAGGAAAAGGAAAAAAAATAAGATTTAAACTGAAGAGTTGATTATATTAATTATTTACATTTCCTTATTTCCTTAAAATGATGTGTATCAATTCATATTCAAAATTATAAAATTATTTATAAATGATATTAGTTTTTATAAATTTTGAGTTGAAATTTTTATTAAAAAATTGTGTTCTACTGAACTGCAATACAATTTAAAAACATTTTAAAGTGATTTTTCAATTTCATGTTAATGGCTATAACTTCCTTAAAATGATGTGTATCAATTCATATTCAAAATTATAAAATTATTTATAAATGATAGTTTTTATAAATTTGAGTTGAAATTTTTATTAAAAAATTGTGTTCTACTGAACTGCAATACAATTTAAAAACATTTTAAAGTGATTTTTCAAATATTTCATGTTAATGGCCATAGCTTTTATATACTTTGGTGATTATAATAAATGCTATGTGGTCTTCAGTAAAGAACATAAGAAGCTGCTTGCAGCCTATGGGCCATGAGTTTGAGACCACTGATTTGGATGGCCAATAGTATTTAAATAATAAGATGTTGTTCATTATAATGTGGCCATAATGTTGTGGTCTTCAGTAAAGAACATAAGAAGCTGCTTGCAGCCTATGGGCCATGAGTTTGAGATCACTGATTTGGATGGCCAATAGTATTTAAATAATAAGATGTTATTCATTATAATATGGCCATAATCTTTTGGAATGTTTTCATAAATCAACTCAAAATCATGGAAATCAATTCTAAAAACAAAGTTAATTTCAAAGAAGTCTAATACAGGATGTTAAATATCTTTGGCTCATATGGTAACTAATATTCAATATCAGGAAACTTTAGTTGAAAAAAATATTCTTGAAAATAATCATAAAATAAAACCTTGCTCTGAATAATGAATTTTATATAAAAAATATTTGTCTGAAAAGCAATTATAAGAGAATGAAACTTGGAAAAGATGAAACTTTGTTGAAACAAATATTCACCTTAAAACCAATCATGTAGAATAAAACCTCAATGAAAGACAAATATTCTATTGAGAAATTATTCACCTTTAAACAAATCTTGAGAGAAAAATACTTATGCAGGAAGACGAATATTCTGTTGAACAAATATTTTTCATAAATATTGGATTGTCTGAAAAGTCATGACACATTTTCGTAACAGATGGTGATTGTTCATTTTTGGAAGTACTAGAGTTATTTGTATCTATGCTATTGTTATGTCATTTATGTCATTCAGCTGATAGTTTTAGCTTCATTTTAAAAAAATTGATTGTTGTCTGAAAAGTCATGACACATTTTCGTAACAGATGGTGATTGTTCATTTTTGAAAGTACTAGAGTTATTTGCATCTATGCTATTGTTATGTCATTCAGCTGATAGTTTTAGCTTCATTTTAAAAAAAAATTGATTCATTTTTTTATTTTTTACAAATTTTACAAGTAGTTGAAGATGGAAGACCAAACTTTGCATTTTCACCATATTTTATTGTTTTACTTCCGTAAAGGGAAAAATGCACGTCAAGCTTGTGAAAAGTTGTGTAAAGTTTACAGTGACAATACTCTATAAGAACGTCAATGCCAAAGATGGTTCATGAAATTCCGTGCTGGTGACTTTGATCTCAATGACACTTCTCGGTCAGGAAGGCCAACCGAGGTTGATGACAATAAAATAAAGGCATTAATTGAGTCAAACCATCATTACACAACATAAGAGATTGCAGAAACATTGAACATCCATTATTCAACTGTACACAACCTCCTGAAGAAGCTGGGATACATAAGCAAGCTTGATATTTAGGTTCCTCATGAATTCAAAGAAGTTCATTTGACGGCACTCATAAACATCTGCAATATGTTCATTAAATGTGAGGAAAATGATCTTTTTTTGAAGCAATTGATAACTAGTGATAAGAAGTGGATCATTTACAACAATGTTGTGCACAAACAGTCTTGGTCCTGGCTTGATAATCTGCCTCAAACGACATCAAAAGCAGACATTCATCAGAGGAAGATTATGCTCTCCGTGTGGTGGAATTTTAAAGATGTCATGTTTTTTGTGATTCTACCAAGGAACCAAACAATCAATTCAGAAGTGCACTATTGGTATTTGAACATTTTGAATGAATTCGTCATCCAGAAACGTCCAGAGCTCATTAATTGTAAAGGAGTTGTTCCATCATAACAATGCAAGACCACACACAAGTTTGATCAACTGCCAAAAAATATTGGAGCTTGGATGGGATATGTTGCCACACCTACCATACTCGCCTGATCTTGCGCTGTCAGACTTCCATTTGTTTCGCTCTCTTCAAAACTCCTTGCATGGTATGATGTTTAATTCAGATGAGGCTGTAAATCAGCACCTTGTTCAGTTTTTTGCCGATAAAGACAGGTCCTTCTATGAACAAGGAATTATGAAGCTCCCTGAAAGATTGCAAAAGGTTATTGAGTAAAATGGGCAATATCTCTTTGATTGATCTTTGTTCTTTATATAAATAAATACACTTTTTAAAACATAGAAAAAAAATGCATCATGACTTTTCAGACAACCTAATATGTGGCAAAGCCACATACTATAGTTAGTTATATAACAAAATCATTTAAAATTTATTATTATTATAAATTTTTGCTTTAATATTGTTTGAAAAATGTTTAGATATTTACATTTATATTTATTACTCTAAGAATTTTGACCAAATTCCAATAATTTATTCAGTAATGCTAATAATTCTGAAAAATATGATTTTAAAAATAGGACTTATATATCTATAGTTAGTTATATAACAAAATCATTTAAAATTTATTATTATTATAAATTTTTGCTTTTAATATTGTTTGAAAAATGTTTAGATATTTACATTTATACTTATTGCTCTCAAAATTTTGACCAAATTCCAATAATTTACTCAGTAATGCTAATAATTCTGAAAAATATGATTTTAAAAATAGGACTTTTATGTAAAATAAAATAGGACTTAGGAACACATAAATCAAAGCAAAAAAATTCATGACAATATCCCAAGAACGAATATATGATCTATATTGGTTCTTGGGATATTGTATTATTTGCCATAGCAGTAAAAATTTAATTGTTATATCTATAATGATGATTGTAGGAAAAGTGAGGCTTTAACCATTTGAGGTCTACATTATTCAATTTCTGCCTGCAGCTGCTGTCCAGCAGTTAATGGTAATTAAGCCTAATTTATATATAAAAATTTAATGTTATAACAATAAATCAGCCTTATTCGAAGTGGAAAAAAGATATAATTTAATGGAAGTTACTTTCGACTTCATTAAGTCATCATCAGCCATACATAAAATTTATAAATTATAACTTTTTTCCACTTCAAATAAGGCTGATTTAGAGAATTTATATATAAAAATTTAATGTTATAACAATAAATCAGCCTTATTCGAAGTGGAAAAAGTTATAATTTATAGGTGCGGTTTCCACTGTACGATTTCGTCCAGCACGACTCCGTCCAGTAGCTTCCGATTTCAGACAGCAAAATGTTTATGTGCTCACATAGGCTGTATAACAGATCCGTAACTTTTAAAATGTCGTGATGAAATAGCCAATAACGGATATTGTAAAAATAAACCAATCAAATACGTCAATAGGAAGTTTACTTCAAGTGGAGAAAGAGGTTGTTTTATCTATTTCGACGATAGAAAAAGTTTATTTCATAATGGAGGAAGAGGTTGTTTTATCTATTTCGATCAATCCTATGATTTTGATAAATATAATGTTTAATTTAACACTTTTGGAAGGAAGATATAATCGTATAGTAATGAGTAGTGGTGGATAATACACGCTTTGTTATTCTAAAACTAAATAATATTTCATAAAGCAAGAATGAACACATGCATAAATTAGTCGAAGTTCAACATAAAATACGAAGTAAAAAATTTTAAAAATTGAAAACATTCTTAATATCTCTTATCTATTTTTGCAAAGTAGGCTTTTGTGGAATTTAGAATTACACAAAATGTTATTCTTTTTGCACGAACATAACGTAGATACACAATGCTTCGTGATTTAAAGCGGATTTAGCCATAAGTACGTGTTTCACTGGTGCAGACTGCAGTCTTCCTCAATGCGATTTGTTTATCCGTGCGGATATTCTCTAAAAAACATTTCTGCTGGCAAATATCGAACTCTGAGCGAGAATACATGAGAAATGAAGAGTTTTGTTTTAACTGTTTTGACTAGGATAAACTAGAAATTCCTAAGAAATATTCGGCATTTCGCATTCGGCCTAGGAAATTCTAGAACGTCCGACCAACGTTAGGACGTTCTAGTTTTGACTAGGAAATTCTATTTTTTTTTTATAGTATTTCCTAAATTCGGGTTTGTCCTGTAACATATACAA
Source organism: Olivierus martensii (assembly GCA_000484575.1). NCBI lineage: Eukaryota > Metazoa > Arthropoda > Arachnida > Scorpiones > Buthidae > Olivierus > Olivierus martensii. Next base: position 81,598 of record AYEL01064924.1, on the reverse strand, counting down.
AACTAATACTGTTTAAAGGACAGTGAGATGTAATTTAAATGTAAAATAAAGTTTATGTTTGTGCTGTGTGTATGTAAAAATTATTAATTTATGCAATGATTGCCAAATAAAGCAAATAGAAACATTTGTTTCTATTTATTAATTAATTAAATTATTAATTAATATGTATATATATAAATTTCCACCTTCGCGATACAACGCACCATTAACCACGCCCATTTGTTGACATATTTATTATATGGCAGACTCTCGTTCAACTGTTTCAAAGATGGCGTTGTGGTTTCCACTCCATTTATATATTCTAGCTCGTTGTTTTGAACTGAGGGTTATTTGCCATTTGTACCACTGATGTCGAGAGTTAATGACGATTTCGTTTCTATAGAATGTTACAATTGGTTGAAGTTGGTCACATGACAGTAATTAGGAAAATGGAGCAAGTTATAAATATGCGATAACATTTCACCAATTTTGAAAAAAAATTATTGTTAGAATTAGTAGAAAAATACAAAGATGTGATAGAAAACAAAAAGACTAATGCAATGTCGATAAAAGAGAAAGAAGTTTGAAAAATTATTAGTAAGCGTTTATTCGAATATAATACTCTGATATAAATACAGTACCTGTATATTAAAGTGGTATCTATTTCTTATATAATTTATAATATTTTTCATTGCAGAAAACGAATATAATAGCATTCCAGGCACGTACGTAGCAATAGTAAACAGTTATGGGACTTCTATAAAAATCGCTTGGAGCGAGGTCCGGGCTGAAGGGAGGGTGTTCGATGATGTCCCAGCAAAACTGCTTCAACAGCGTAGTGGTCTTCTGGGCTGTATGAGGTCGCGCGTTGTCGTGAAGGAAGATGACGCCCCAAGCGACTTTCACCTCTTTCCTCACTTGAAGGAGCACCTAGGAGACCGACGATTCGCTTCAGACGAGGAGGTGAAACACTTCGCGACAACGTGGCTGAACACGCAAGGACAGGATTTTTACCAGGAGGGAATATTCAAACTCATCCCACGAAGCGACAAGTGCCTAAACCGATATGGAGACTATGTCGAAAAATAACCTAATGTATGTACTATCAGTTAGCTGTATTGGTAGTATGAAATAAAATGTACACGTTTCACTGCAGGCTTTGTAACCTTACTTTTTGATTACCCCTCGTATAACATTAATTTATTAACAGAAATTACATCAAATTGGCAGTTCCTAAGAATACTTATAATATTGATTACATAATTAACAATTTGTCTGATATAGATATACCAAATTCTAGTTATGCATATATATGTTATATATGTGTAGTTATGCAAATTTGTGCTACCAGATATATAAGGCCGGCCGGAGGGCGGTGCGATCGCACAAGCCCCGCCATCCTGCATGATCTAACTCTTGTTTGAAACTGTTTTTTTTTTTTTTTACATCTGGTAAGGGCATATAGTTGATATTTCTAAGGAAATCATAGGATCCTGGAGTTCTTATTCTCAACAGAAGACACTCTCTCAATTATTGTTGAGTTATTAAAAGGCCCCGCATGACAACTTTGCATCGGACCCCGCTTTTTCTCGGGTCTGGCCCTGCGGATATATATGCAATTACAAGTATTTATTCATTCTGAACAGATTTGCTGCAGCGATTGCGTATTCCGACAGTTTTCACTCTATCAGTAATCGTGGAATATCCTTTGACCATTTACGATTTGATTTCATATTTTAACTCTCATATCTAAATATTGTTACTGTGCAAATCAAGTTTTATCATTTTGATAACTTCTTAATTAATGGGCATACATTTTCAGGAAAAAATTATAATTTATAAAAACTGTATAAAAATAACAATCGATATTTTAGAGCTGTATTTATAAATTCGTAAATAAAAACTTCTTTAACACAAAAATACAGCTGGAATGAAATATTTTTAATTTATATTATTATTAAATTTTCAATGTTAGAAAAATGTATTTTAAAAATTTATTCATTTATTTTTTAAATCATATTGAATAATGGAGATTGCCTTATAGGCGGATTAATAAGGTACTGTATTTAAAAATACAGTATACCGTTGAAATTTATACATAGTTTTTTGTATTTCTATTAAAAATGCACTTATAATAATTATAATTTTTATTGCTAATCAATCTCATCTATACCTCTGCTCTATACAATATTTAATATAATATTAATAACCACTTAGAAGTCTCAATGATGAATGACGTGAAAATCTGCATTATTTTCAATTGAAATCATTGTAAAAAATTCAACGTAAACAATTTAACATAGCTTTGTTGTGAAAATATACTGCACAAACCTAAAACCAAATTATGTTTTTGGAGTTTTATGTATAATTATTGTTTTAAAAATTAAATACAGTATAGCCTACTAAATATTACAATATTCTGATTTTAAAACTCTTGCCGAATTAGGCTATTAACAGATTGGAAAATAATTTGATATTACCAGAAAAATCTAATACAGGTTGACAATCAAAAGTTCAGCAATCAATATTCCGATTCCATCTGTTTTTCGGCATGAATGTCGGAGCACATTTTTAAATTTACTGCGTTGGCGTGCCATTGTTTTCTAGAGGTACCGTTTAAGTTTTGATGCCCCTGTACTCCAGAATCAGATGTTTGGTCATGCTTACAACCAGGTTGCCAAATTGGTTTTTTGACGCCAAATGAGCTCTTTTTGGCTTTTTTAAGACATGATTGGCGTTAGAAATTTTTTTTAACATTTTGGGTTTTTTGTTTATTGGCATTATATAAAATCTCTCAACTTTTTTCGTGGGTACAGTAACAAATTAAAATTCTGAGCAACTATTTTATTTAGTTGAATTAACATTCTGTAGAACTACAGTCTTTTATTTAGTTATTGAACATTAAAATTTCATTTGCTTTTTATTTAGTGTTTAATTTTATTTCTTTAAAGCACTATAAATAGTCCTTTTGTTAAAATATACATATATTTCACAGAAACCCCTCGAGACCTGAGGATTACTTATACATATATATATAGTCCTCAGGTCTCAAGGTTGCCGGATTTTTGATCTTCAACCTGTAATACTATATGTTGTCATCTTTCTTGCAATCTAGCATGTATACTTTCAGTTACATTATTCAGTTAAGTAAATTTTACATGAATTTAAATAAAAAATTCCGAAATTTTATTGTCTGAATGTTTAATATCAGAACATGATAAAAATAATGATCTTTGGAATAAATCGTATATCCAGCGAATGCTCATTAAGAAAAAAGTCCTGTACAGTAACGAGAATTATTGAAAAATTTTTTTTTCTTCAGGAAAATTTAACTTTCTAGAAATATAGGAAAAATTATATCGCAGTTTTGTCTACATTACTGCCATTCAAATCATCAAATTCAGAAGACTTACTCTTCAAATAAAAAAAAAAATGAATGATATTCAGTCATTAGATATTACAGGAATCCCTTGATTAGTGCGGTTAATAATCCTCTCAATACACCGCATAAATCAAAACCGCACTAATCAAACTAAAAAAACCAATGGGCATAATTATAGTGAACCCTGTAAAATATCAAAATTATAAATATGTATTTTTTCTCTTTCAAAACGTATCTATATTGCATTACATGTACAGTACTTTAAATCATTGAGGAATGTGGTATAGTATTTAAAAATTTATAGTAAGAATTAAAATTTATTTTTCACAAAAAATAATTTTTTCAAACTGCATAAATTTTTAAAAAATAATTGCACGTCCGAAGACATCGAGTAGTGGAGAGGAACGGAAGGCAAGGCTGGCTATATAATATTGTAATGGCTATTAGGTAGTTACCATTCACGGTAAATTTATTAATAAATAAAATTACGAACGAATTTAAAATATAACAATTAAATGACGAAAGTCGTAATATTAATAACAGAATTAAAAATAAATAAATAAATTTATTGCAATGCTCTAATCATGTAGATTACAATCTCTGAGATTCAGTTGCCAACGCTTCAGAGGGTTTGCAAAAAAAAAAAAAAAAAATCGCACTTGTTGAAGCGCACTAATCAAATTTGGCACCACATATATTAAGGGATAGTCTCAATTTTTTTGCGCACCAATCAAAACCGCATTGTTCAAATCCCCACTAATTAAGGTATCCCTGTATGCTAATCCCATATTTAATTTAAGGAAAACCAACAAAATTTCGTCACAACACAATTCTGATCTCTTTTATTAGCTTATTTACAGACGGAAAGTATGCTTACAAAAACATGCTGTCTGTGTACTAATAATTTTTACTGTAGTAATTTTTATGAAATTTAGTAGAGATGTTTTGCCATTGCCTCCGTGCTATATGTCTTTTAATTCTATATATTTGGTCATTTAAAAATGGCTGGCATATAAACTTTTCAGATATTCTCTTAATACGATATTTTTAAAATTAAATAAATATTTTATGAAATTTAACAAGACCATGTCACAATGTAATTGTATATACGTTTAATTCATATAAATGAATTAACCGTATATCTCTGAAAATGATGGATACTGTATTCGTTTTCTGAATTTTTCTCGTAATAGCTATTGAACTATTTGATAGAATTTCATGAAAATAAATTGAATAATGCCATTGAAGAATTGAAGATGACTTGTTGACAGTTTTAGCTATTGAACTATTTGATAGAATTTCATGAAAATAAATTGAATAATGCCATTGAAGAAGACTTGTTGACAGTTTTATGTCCTGCATCTTTATCATTTTAAAATAAACATATTTGGAAAGTAGGCGATTAATTCTTTCCAGAATTGTTTTCATTATGAACTCTTCAAACTTCACTATGCAATTTCAAAAAATTACTCAAATAAATTGATCTGATCATTAGGCCCTATCTCTTTGAAATTCATTATTTTAGAGACGATTATAAGAGATATAAATCATATAGAATATATAGAATAAATTATTGATATAGTTCGTAATTATTCTAATATACTATAATTTGTAATACTTGTTTTGATTCTGACTGATGATTGTTATGTAACTATATGAAGATATTAACAGATTACTATTTAAAATGCAAAGCCCTTTAGCAGTCAAAAATTTTAATCAGAAACATTTTCAACCGCATTTGGCGCCTTCTTTAGCTGCTCGCAAGGTTGCAGAGTCGGATAACAAATACTCCGACTCCCTAAAATTTTGTAAGGTCCGACTCCGACTCCCTAAAAAAAATTTATACGGTCCGACTCCTGCATGGTTAAAGTTAATATTGTAAATGTATTTTATCATTGCAAACGCAAAAATTTTAATCAGAAACATTTTCAACCGCATTTGGCGCCTTCTTTAGCTGCTCGCAGGGTTGCAGAGTCGGATAAGAAATACTCCGACTCCCTAAAATTTTGTAAGGTCCGACTCCGACTCCACATTTAAAAAAAAACCTGACTCCGACTCCCTAAAAAAAAAAATTTATACGGTCCGACTCCTGCATGGTTAAAGTTAATATTGTAAATGTATTTTATCATTGCAAACGATTCTTCTGGCTACTTTACATTAATTTTATAGCATTTTGGCTGTAGATACTAGGGAGGTCCATACTTTCTTACAATTTTTAAGAATGATTTGTTTTATTGCTGTTGAAATTTGAATAATAAAAAATCTTTCTCCTTGGAAGCATTTAGTCATGCCAAAATTACTTTAAATATAATTTCTAACTAATTATTCCAAGTTCTAACTAGTATAAATGCCTATTAAAATAAAATTAACGCTAGATTAAAAAGTAAAAGCTTCCTTTTAGAGTTTTAAATTTTAATTATATACCAAATAGGCAAATACCAAAATTAAATTTAAGCATTATTTCTAATAAACAAAATAGCCTCAGTAAGTTCATCTATCATTGCAGTTTTCTGATCAGCTCTGATCAAACGGAGTGAGGAAAATAGTCTCTCTACGCTGACCTGTGTTGGAGGCAGAGCTGTAACAAGAAGTGCAACATCTTTTACAATTTCAGGATATTTAGAGATGGCCTCTCTCTCATTTAATTTAGATTTTCTGTCAAAACGTTCAATCTATTAGAGCTTTGTTAAATTCCACCTTGAAATTTGCTGAGCGGAGCACTCATTTGATCCACTGGAGTTGAATATCAAATGGAAAATCCACATCACTGGCTGAAATGAGCCACTGATGTGGATTTTCCGTTAAAACACTGCACTTAAAAAATTAAAATGACCTCTCATCAAATTAAATTAATATGTTACATTGGCATTAGAGCAGATACCTTAGGCTACCTTCAATAACCCTCTTGCATTGTCTGTTTTTATTTCTTATAACTTGATGTGTAATAGCGCTAGCGGCTAGGCCTATGAGTAAGCTATAGGACTATATTTTAATCATTAATCAGAATCCTATGCCTAAGTTTCAGTTTGGCTTAGCACCACAATACTTTCCATAAAATAGTCTAAATATGGCTCCAAAAGGCAAAAATTTATCACTTCGAGTTAAGATTCATAAATTAACTAATAATACTATAGGGGCCTTTTCATAAATTTAGATAATTGATATGATTCATAACTTACTATCATTAGCCTTAAATAGTTAGAAACGATATATATAGCTCTAGCGCTAGATAAATAGGGACTTAAAGAGTCGGGAGTCAGTTGTTTTTTTCCGACTCCGACTCCACCCAAAAACCTCCGACTCCCCGACTCCCGACTCTGCAACCCTAGCTGCTCGTACAAAACTAACTAAACGTTTCTGATTAACTTTTGACTGCTAAAGGACTTTGCATTTTACTTCGTTTTTGCTTTGCACAGTCTTGTTGAACTTCTATTATGATTGATTATTTTTTCCCACTACAGAGCTGACTGTTTTTATCTTTAAATACAGCAATATATAATATCTATGGCTAAAAATGTCTAAAAATTAATATTTTTAACTATGAAATATTCATTACAGAAAAAATTTTATTTCTGTATTACAAATAACTTAAATATCAAAATGAAAAAATTTAAATGCATAAAATAATTGCAAAATAATACTTTTAAATTGTGAAATACTGATTACAGAAAAAATAAAATTATATTCTGGTAAATATTTGAATATCAAAATTTTTAAAATTTTAAATTTAATAATCAATGATGAAATTTATCATAATCAGTGTAAGGAGGTGCAGAAACTTCAGTCATCATGTTTGAAAAACCACCATCTCTAGCCTGTGTTGGAATGGCGATTATAGTAGGTGCAGGAGCTGTACTAGTTTGATTAACAATGATAGGCTGAGGTTTTCTACAACACTGACAACAGAAACAACATATGCAAATACAGCAACCTACAACTACAACCACTACTGCCACAATAATGCCAATAATAGCTCCAATTCCAAGACCTGAAATATTTTGAAAAAATTATTCTTTTGTAAATTGTATTAATTTGATAAATATAATTTTTAAATGTCTTCATACAGTTTGTTGGAAAAGTTTGAAAAATTCTGAAATAAAAAGTTTCGAAAAAAATACAGTATTTTAAAAACAATGTCTTTTATTTACAAATAACATATTTCCAAGGTTTGTTCATAAATTGAAAAGTTTAAAATTTAGTTTAAAAATATCAAATATGCTGTACATATAATGTACATTATTGACTGAATCAATCAAGGTTGTGTAGAGACATTTTAGTACTTGAAGTAAGAATAAAAAATTGTGCCTTCTCTAAATATAGAAAAAATTAATTAAAAAATATATATTTAAAATACAGTACATCTTTGGTATACAGTTTAATAAAAATAATGTCAGGAAACAAACTATTTAAAGTGATTTTCATTTTAAATATATATTTATTTATAATATTATACTGTATATTTTTCAATAAAATCACAAAAACACTAATATCATATAAGGATAAAATTCAGTTATAAATGAACTATTGTTTTAATAAATAGTTACAAAAAATATAAACATTAATTAAAACAAACAAATTGAAAACATTAGCAATTATTTAATCTCTCTTTTAGCATCCAACCTGAGGCAAGAACCTCCTTTATCTCACCCTTGGCACAGTCCTGGAATCAATTAATAACAACTTTATATTCAAGTCTGAAATAAATGCTCAATTATAAGAGAAGGTTTTTTGGCAGAAGTTCCATATCTTTTGTAGTACTAATATGTTAAAAATTAGTATATATAAATTCTGCTATGTAAACTTTCCTTCTAGATCAGGGATGTGGCCCACCACAATAAAGCCTGGATTCCACATCAAAAACAGACAACAGAAACAGAACAACTTGCTGTTGTCTGTCTTCTGCTCTACTTTGTTTCCACTACAGCAGAAATTCGAAAGTTTTGTATAATCACTAGATACTGTATATAGAGTAGCGCATTCCGCCGCCATTTTACATCCTCTGCCGATCGATATTCACGGGTAACTTTGTCAAAAGAAACCACAATACTATATTTTCTTTTCTAATTTTTGTATTATAAATTAGAAAAAGAATATAGTATTATGGTTTACTTTTCACAAAGTTACCCGTGATTATCGATCAACAGAGGATGTAAAATGGCGGCGGAATGCGCTACTCTGTGTATCTAGGGCAGTGGTTTTCAACTACTGTGCCGCGGCACACTAGTATGCCGCCAAACCTTTGAAGGTGTGCCGCGAAAAATTAAGAATGAATTGCATGTATGCAATTGTATAAATCATATATGTTAATAGTGAACGTTATTGGCTGGATATTTTTTTGCAGTCCTACCGATTCCTATAGAGTATCGTTAGAAAAATCTAACCGTCGAATTTCTGTGCAGCCAAAACTTTTTGACGTTATTCATAATTTAAATACAGTATTTAGGAATAAAAATTAAACTAAAATTATAGTTTCTCTAAAAGGACAAAATCCGCAGTTGGCGCTATAACTTAATAAGGGCTAAAGCTCTCGACAGACCTTTAATAAGTGCCGCCATTTAATGATCCCGTGTACGAGTATGTCTGTAATCTGAATGTAATCAAGAGGCACGGCAGTGACTCTAAGCAAAGTATAGTAGTCACTGACTGACTCTTATTACCGAAGTCATTACAACCAAAATTCAGTTCGCTCTAACTTTGGTCCTAGTTTAAATATTATTAATCTGACAATTGCATTTGAGAAAAGTATTCAATAGGACATAGATTGCTAAATTTGAAGTTTCATGTCCAATTAATAATAGAATTAGAGTGGTTTAAAAATTGCAAAAATCAACAAAAAAGCGTCATTTTTCTTCTTCTCCTATGCAGACACCTCTACAGGTCGCATCGTTTAACCGATATCGAGGAAATTTGGAATATAGGTGTTTCTTAGTTTACTTGAGGTCCCCTGAAAATTTGAGCACAATCGGGTCAAAACAAAGGGGGAAAGGGGATCCGATTTCCATAAATGCCTTTACATATCGCATCGCTTAACCGATTTTGACCAAATTCAGAATATAGGATAGCGTAGTTCATTTAAAATCATCTAAAAATTTTTTCCCAATTCGGCTAAAATTAAAAGGTGTAGAAGACGATAATTTTTTCTCTAGAAATGTCTGTATAGGTCATATCGTGTGATCGATTTCGAAGAAATCTGGGATGTAAATGTGATTTATGTTAATTAGGCCTTTCTAAAGAAGTACAGCCCAATAGGATCAAAATGAATAAAGTAGGAAGCCTGTTTATTGCTAACTCTTTTACTTCTCGTCTCGTTCAACCGATATCAATGAAATTTGGGAAGTAGGTATTCCTTACATTATTTGAAATCTCTAAAAGCTAGAGCACCATTGGGCTAAAATAAAGATGCCAAAATGCTGTTTTCCATATAATATATAGATTTTTTTCTATAGGGGCCTATTTTACATTGTTATATTATAGAAGGCCACCAAATTTGGAATATAGGCATAACCTAGATTAATTAAAATCTTCTGGAAATTTTGACCCAATTGGGCTAAATTTAAAAGGTTTTGAAGATGATGAGCCTCTTCTGTAGAAATGTCTATTATATCCTGTCGGTTACACAATTTTGAAAAAAAATCGTAAATGTTACTTATGTTAATTAAGCAATTGTGAAAAATACAGCCCAATAGGGCTAAAAAGAATAAAGTAGGGGTCTTTTCATCACGAACTCTTCTACGATCATATCATTCAACCGATTTCGACCAAATTTCATATCATCTAAAAAATAAATGATATAAACATCTCATATATAAAAATATAAGCCAAGTACAGTATTGTCGAAACCGAATATTTGTGAAAATTCAAGCCAAGTACAGTATTACCGAAACAGGATATTTATGAAAATTTAGATAAATAAGCCAAGTACAGTATTACCGAAACAGGATATTGGTGAAAATTTAGATGCGATTATTTGGTTGATGATGATCATATTATTTTCTTAAATCGTCAAACAAGTAGTTGCATCTAAATTGTAACAAATTTAGATGCGCTACTTGTTTGACGATTTAAGAATAACATTTATAATGACAATTTATGATAACATCAACCAAAATAACCGCGTCTGAATTTTCACAAATGTCCTGTTTCGACAATACTGTACTTGGCTTATATTTTTACATATGAAATGTTTTTGATGGGTAAGAATAAATACAATAATTTGTTAAGCCTAATGAAAATTCGTTGTTGAATTTATTAATAAATTATCATTTAAAATGTTAAAAAAATTTGTTGTTAAATATATTAAATAATAATTTAGATTTAGTTAATAAAAATTTATTGTTAAATCTAAATTATTATTTAAAATATTTAGATAATAAAAATTTGTTGTTAAATCTAAATTATTATTTAAAATATTTAGGCGGCTGCCAAATTTTAAAATATTAAAATGTGTTCCTCAACAGAAAAAAGGTTGAGAATTAAAATATTAAAATGTGTTCCTCAACAGAAAAAAGGTTGAGAACCACTGATCTAGGGACTCTATAGTTTTGTATATTGCAACGGCCTCTTGCGATGTTTAAAAAAGTCAAACAAAAATGGCAACGACGCAATAATTTTAATACAGTTATTGTCTTTCGCAAAAATCTCCTTATTAATGTTGAAATAAAAAAAAAAAAAAAAAAAGTCGTCATAGATTTTGGACAAGAAATATCTTTCAAAATAGAGAGAAATACGGTTTCCATACTCGACTAGTTCGAAAGCTTCGCTCAAGACTAAAAATATTATTTCGAGTAAGTTGATCAACTTATCTATTGTTTCCGCCGTTATGATTTTTAAGATTTCAGCAGCTTATATAGTCCTACTATAGCTTAACCTATAGAAAACACCTATAGCTTATATGAAGTACTACTGACATACAATATATATTATATTTCATCTTGTACATACCCGTTTCTCTTACCTAGAATCAGCTATTCTTTGCTTTGGAGGCTTCCTCTGTTTTATAAGTGGCTGATAAACAAAAATGTTTGGAACAGCATTCGGCTTTAGCTTTCTTTGACCGTCAGCGCGGTTCTGTTCATATTGGTCATTGGTAAAATGGTCCTTAGAATGAAAATTAAAATGACACAATTATCCTCATTTGAAGTAAAACATAGATAATTAGGTACCGATAATTACAAATAAGAGGGGAGATTGCACATTCCTTACCTTACAAAGTCTGGAATGAATAGTAGGAGTCCAATTTTTTCTCCTGATTCTCTGAATCCATATTTTTCGCCGTTTTTGGTCATTTTTTCCTGACGGTATGCTGTGAAATAACCTTCCCCCGCGCTTCGGATGATAAAAACAGCCGTACGCACAACACTGAGGCATCGCTAAGCTAATTTGTTGTAGTTAGCCTACAGATCTCCACACGGTCTAAGACGAAAATGGTGGAATGAGTCACGTGACGTACCGCTATCCAATGAGCGGCCGTAAAAGGCGGCAACTGATCGGAGAAAAGGATGACGGTACTTTCTATATACAGAGCTTTAATCTGCCAAGCTTCGATATGACCTCTAGCGGACTTTTTTGGAACTATTCAAACGGTGAATCTTTTCAACACACGATGAACAACCTTCAAGGTATGTGCGAGAATTCTGGTAAACATACAGGAATTTTGGCTATATGTATGAGGTACGAGCATACGTCTATCTCGTACCCGAGATTTATGATAATTTTCAGAATTCTTTTCTTTAAAAATCAAAAATTTTTCTTCATCTAAAAAGTAGTCTATCAGTTTGTATTTTTAGTTTTTCCCTTCGTTTCTAATCAATGAGAAATGAGTATAGTCTTAGTCCATTCAAATAAAGAAGACTGGTGGACATATTCCATTTAAGCTGTATTTAGGGGTAATAAATAGTAAGAAAAGTTAAAATACTTTAACTTGTAGCGCTAACCATTTCAAACAATTAACAGCTAATTCTGGAGTGTATCTTTCACAATTGAATGGCTTGCAGCGTTTTTAAATAAACGCAGTCTAGAAAACTTTACAAAATTTACATTACAGTATTTTAAGGTTTTCAATTTTTCAAATTTATCAATGTAATATAAGTATATTTATGACATTATTGTAATAAAATGATGTAAACGTAATATAGGTTTTCAATAAAACTCAAATCATATTCATTATACAAGTATATGTCTTAAAAATATAAAAACATTATCAGAAAAATGTTGAATTGCTGATGGCACGATTAACGATTTCTTGGAAAATCGTCAGGTTTTATCATTTTAATAAAATTAATAATTTGAATAATGAAAATAACGATAGCAATAATATATCTGAAGCTGAAGAATTAGATTCAGCTGAAATCAGCATTGAAGGAATTGATTTATTATCTGATTCCGAATAATATTCGAGTTAATGAAAAATTAGCATAATAAAACCAAAAAATAATAAAATATTTGGTACATGAATGTTTCTAAATTCAAGAAAAAATTCCCTTCTCTAACCAACCCTTTCAGTATGTTTTAATTAATGATAAGTATGAGATTGGTTTTAAGAATTTTCAGAATGATACGTACGAGATTATTGGACATTAGATATAACAATCCTGCTGACAAGCTTTCTGTGTTGTGTTGTTCACCGTTATCGTGGCCATTGTGCTTGCAAGTAATGCCCTCTATAGTTCGTGGCTCTTTGTTACTTTTTCACCATATTAAAAGTTTCGCAGATTGTAAGGTATAAGGAGGAAGTTCTGGTATTTGGTTGTGGTACAATCGGGTTTTGGTTGGTTGTCGTGTTTTTGATAGTGATTTCCATGCTGGTTTTAGAATCGCTTCTAAAAATGGTTTAGTGCAACCATGGTTATATCCTACTTTCATAATGTAATTTAGTTCTTGTTTTTTGTCTTCTAGATCAGTACAATACAGGAGAGCTCTTCTGAAAAATGATCTAAAGGCAGCTTTTTTGTGGCTAACTGGGTCATATGACCAGTTTGGTATAACCACAGGTTCATATGTTTCCTATAAATATTAGTTTTAAATCTTCCATCCCCTAAATCTATTTGGAGGTCTATATGTTGTACGCTTTTTTCACTCTGTTGCTCTTTTCTCAAAGAGAGGCCGTACGCTTCTAAGGAACTCATTTCCTATGGCTAAGATCTTCCGGTCTTATATTTACGTTAAAAATGTGAGTTTCATTTATTTCAGTACTATTGTTCGATTATTGCGGTATTTTTCGTGGCAACAATAACCGCGATAATCGAGGTATTACTATATGTTATTAATCAGATTAATAAAATTCAATACAGATTAGAGAAAAAAATACAATATTTATTAATGCTCTATTTAGCCTCTATTATTTAAAAATATGTTTATTCTTAGCTGGATCCTTCAGTCAGTACTAATAGTAACTGAACTCATCAAATAAAATATATAATTAATATATTATATTTAAAAAATTATGCTATATCATATTAACTACCATTTTCCATGCATGCAATATTTCAATTTACATACATTCTTCAATTACTGGATGGCAAATGGTAATCATTTTAAAATTTATTTTAATTATTAAATCATTTATTGTATCATTTAATAATTGATTTTTGATATTTCTCTAAATTTTTATATACGCATTTTTAAATAATTTCCATTGTAAAAAATGACTGATCCAATTATAATTTTTAAAAACAGTATTTAAAATATGATTACACTAGATATTTAAATTTCTACAATGATGATAACACAAAAGATAAATAAAATTAAAATTAATTTAAAATTAATTGTTAATTAATTTAAATAAAATTTTAAAATTATTGTTATTGATCTTATAATAATAAATTATATATAGGGTGAATTTTTTTGGTTTTAAGTTTGAACTAATAACTGATACAATATAAATGTATTTTTTCACAAATTTTACTTTTATTTGTACTAAAATTCCTTTGCATACAAAATAACAAAATTTTATCAAGATATTAAAAATTGAATTTATTAAAATATCAAAAAATTTCCTTTTAAATATATTAAATAAACATTTTAATTTTTATTTATAGAAATGCTGAATAATTTAGAACAAGTAAATATAATTTATAGAGATAAAATAATTATTTACACAAAAAAGAATAAAATTATAAATAAAAGTAAACAATAAGGACAATCAATAAAATAAATTTTTCATTCAAAAATGTTTTCAGCTATCCATATTACCTGCCTCACTTTAATTGAGGTAAGCTACAAGAACTAAAAACATTTTTGAATAAACAATATATCTTATTAAATGTGCTTATTGTTTACTTTTATTTAATTTTTTTTTTTACTTTTTACATTAATTAAGAAAACTTGTATTATAAGTAAAACATTGTTTGATATAAAAATATATAATAATAAATGTTTATACAAAACAGAATAATTGATGAATTATAAATCCATTATAATTTTTTATATTTAAAGTATACATGAATTACACTTCATATATTAAAAGAATGGCTCACACTGATTAAAAAAAATGCCAGCAAATGAATTAAAAAGTTAAAATTAAATTACTAATATATATTACCCAAGAATTAACTAATAAAATATGTCATAGCAGAATAATAATATAAATATAACAATTAAAAATTATGGATTCATTTTTAAATAATCTTTTATCATCTTTTTAAAATTCTTTTAGAACAACATCTTGAGAATGCATTTTATAAATCAATTTGAAATTTAATTTCTAATCATGCAAATAAAAAAGTTATGAATTAATTTTATTTATAAATTTTTTTTATATTCTAAATAGTCATGAACTCATAGGTGTCTCACAGTTTGAGAAACATTGTTGTGTAATAATTATCCAACAAAAAAATTAGATAAAAAATCTACTACTCTCTATACTTACTTAAATTACTATACAGACATTCCTCTAGTTACAAACATTTTAGTTATGAACATTCATATTTATGAACATAAAATTTCATTTTCAAATTTCATGAAGTTTCAAAAACTCTTCAATAATTTTAAGCAATATGATATCAGAATGCTCTAGCAACCAATATAATGTAAGATTACACAGTTAACATATTATAGCAGTATTTCAAGTGGCAAAAATTACATCAAAAATTCCTCTCTGTATATTCAGAACTTTTCATTAAAATCTGTGAAATAAAGGATTTTTAATTGGTCCAATTGTAAAATATATTGCAATATACAGTATATAAAGTTATTTCAATACTTTCAGAGACAAAATAGCATTAATATCTGAGTTATGAACAACCTAATTGACCTGATCTTGATTTAAGAAAAAACTTATATATGAATGATGTTCCTAACTAGAAGAGCATCTGTACATTTATTTTAGATATTTTATTTGATTATCAAATAAAATATTATTTAATAGTATTTAGTGTATGAATGTGTTAAAACTTTTCCAACAGTTGTAAACAGTTTATGATTTAAAACAAAGATGTATATTTCAATTTTTTTGAATAATTAATAGACAAATCTTTAAACAGAACTCAATCTTTTTTAAACTAATTTTCTTTATTATTCTTTACTATTTTTCTTTTTTAAACTAATTTTTTTAAACTAAGTTTCAATGGCTATTATTCATTATAATGTATATGACAAATTTAATCAATATATTCTCATGCTTGCTTTTTTAATTTAAATTTTGCTAAAACTAAAAAATTTTATTTATTATAACTACAATTCTGCCAATGATTTTTAAATTATGAATTCTAGAAATGCTAATATATAACAGCAACATGAGAAAATAATAAATGCAAATACATTATAATATAACAATGGATATGTATTTGTTCTGTTTGCAAAGACTTACTAGTGTTTTTGTTATTGGCAAAAAAGTTGTTTACAATAATATTAGCCTCCTGTCTTCTGTTACAAATCTTGTGAATATAAATTGTTATAAATTATTGATTAAAAATATTCAAAAATCACTTCTCTCTAGTGACTATTACATCAATTTGACTTTGATAAAAAATCAAATTCGCTTGATAGATTTGTGTAATGAATCCAATCATAAAATTAAAAAAAAATACATCTTGTGGAAGATGTGTTAATTTATGAGGACGAAAGACGGACGGACAGCAAGATGCTAATTAGTTTTTTGCAAATAATGTAATCATATTTGAAAAAAACTAAACTAGCACATATCTGCATGGCAATTCATAATGTTTAACTTATGATTATGGTTTAATTGTATCATCACATCCTTTTAAATGCATTATGTATAACATAATAAATATAACAATTATGCCATAATAAAATCAATAATTTAATTTAGTGATACATAAATCTTGATCTCAACTCCAAATGGCTTATGGTCAAGAGATCTATATCTGTGAAGGGACTGTATTGAAGTTGTTGAAATAGCAAATACTGAATGCACAAAACTACTAGAGAAAAATTTATTAAATTATGGCATCTTAAATGAGAAAAGGTTATCAGCTGCTGACTTAATCTACAAATCTTGGAATTAATAGACTTATTGAAGGCATCTGGTTTATCATACATTTTAACAACACTGTAATTTATTTAAATTATTTTAATTTTTTTCAGTTTATTTATATATTTATGGAACTGCAAAAAATACAACAAAACAAAATATACACCAACTTAACAAATAAAAAAAACTAAAATCCATACAAAATATGAATTATAAATTTTTATTTCATTTAATAATTTTCTTCAGAAAATATGATTTTAAAAATTCATTGAACAATTATTTAATCTTGTTTTTATTCTAAATACAAAATTTCCTGAAATATAAAACTTTCTCACTGGCCACTGAACTTGGTTTTATTGTTTTCAAGGTATCAGATAATAAATCTAAATTCTTTATTCGTTTATTGGTTGTCTCAAATACTGAATATTTGGCCTTCAGTGTCTTCGGATTTTATATCATTCTTGAGGTTCCTCAAGGATCTTATGAATTGATTTTTCCATGGCAATTTATATTAGAGTTTCTCCATCTCTGATATATTCATCATCGGGTTAAAGATCATTACTAGAATTCGGACATACAATATTTTTCCATATAACTTAATAATATTAAGTATTGAAGCTAGTGAAATACACTAGATTTCTTTATTGAAGTGTTTTGTGGATTGTGCAACTTTTGCATAGCAAAAGTTTATTGCAATGTTATTTATTAAAGCAATTTAAGTAAAAATGTTAACGTTTTTAATTAAATAATTAATTAAGTTTTTCATATTAATTTTAGTATCTAAAACAGGTTTTTTTTCAAATTTAAAAAACCAGTTTTCAAATTTTGCAAATTTACCCCAAAAACCAGTTTTTAAAAACTGACAAATCCAATTTACCATGCAGTAATTGATTGACTATAAGTTTTTAATAAAACAGAAAAAGGATCTCTAACCAATATGCTACAAAAAATAGCAATTTTGGAATATTATAAAAGCAATCATAACATCAGATTATTGTAAGTTGAATGATTATAAATAAGGAAACATCTTATTTGTAATTTTGCATCCAGTTAGTTATTGTTATAAGTTATATAAGTCTTGAATTAGATAACATATATATTTACATTATCATTATTTATAGTCATATTTATATTAAAAATATGTATATACTATATGTGTATAGACAAAATCCTTTCATTAACAAGAATTAATATATAATATACATATTATGTAATATAAAATTTAATTTTAGATCTTATATCATATTAAAAAAATACTTTCACATGAACAAAACAATCTGCTCTATGTAGGTACTTGATTATGACAACTTAATATCAAATGCACTGTTAAGCAGTCCAAGAAAAACTTTTATTATGTTTAAAAGTAGAATGTTTTGTGTTCCGAACTTTTGATAATAAGAGTAAAGATGGCCATCGACTGGCTGAAAACGTTTCTCCATTGTGATATTTAAACATAATAAAAGTTTTTCTTGGACTGCTTAACAGTGCATTTGATATTAAGTTGTCATAATTAAAAAAATACAGCATTTGTATTCAAATAACTATTTCAATTATATAATGTAGGATGATCACTTTTGTACACATGCCCTTTTGTGGCATGAGGGATTCTGTGCTTCAGTGATCTATCTGGGATTTATCAATAGTCTAACTTTGCAATAATGGCCAAACTTAGGCACAAAACAAAGTAATGCTCAGGCTCATCTATGCTCTCAAGAAGACAAACTTCTCACCAGATGCTACTGTCAGCTGATTAGCAGCATGAAGAATTTTGATCCTAATCCTTTTGATTCTCAAAAGAGAGAGTTGGATTGTCAAAAATAGTCCAAGTGAATCTAATCAACTTGCCAAATTTTAACTCTTGAGATACACAACTGAAATTTTAATTCAAAATAAATTTAGATAAACTCTTGAAGTTTGAATTGTATGTTTGTGTTGTAATGACTGTGCCAGTCTGTGTGTTGCTTGGCTAGTGCCATTGAGGGCCTGTGGCTAGATTTAGCCCGATCAGGAATAGATCTATTGGTGAAGGCCAATGTAGGTTCCAAATTTATATAACTGCCTGAAGAATTATCTGCTTGTTGGCCTCGGTGGTCTAGCAGTATGACGTTGGGACGTTAACCCAAAAGTCCCCGGTTCGATCCCGGGCTGAGGCGGATTTTTTCTTCTTCAGGTAAATTAGTCAAAATTCTAGTTTAATTAGTAATTAATAGATGGCGCCACTCTTTGGCTTAGTAATTTGTATAGTTTATCTAAATTTATTTTGAATTAAAATTTCAGTTGTGTATCTGAAGGGTTAAAATTTGGCAAGTTGATTAGATTCATTTGGATTATTATTCTCTTGAAGTTTGAATTTTATGTTTGTATCAAAATAGAATTAAAACCAGAATGCACAAAGGAAAATGATTACAGAAACTGAATTATAACTGGGGTGCAAAATGTGAAAAAATGAGTGAAAGAATAAATAAGAATTTATGGAGGAAATATAGAAATATATCTCAACTTCAATTTAAGAGATTAAAGTAAATTTAGAAAATATTCTTAAATCAATTTTGTAAATCTGAGACTAAATTACCATTGATTCAAATACAAAAACATTATAAATTCTTCCTGAGCTCCAAAAATGCCAGTCATTTTTCATCAAAATAGCCTAACATACCTAGTTACATAAATGATAACAAAATTACATTGATAATTAAAATTAATTTTCATAATACAACTTAAAAAAAGGCAATTTTTTAAAGTAAGTCCATAATAAATATGCTGATCATGGCATATCAGCAAGAACACCACATAGCAGAACTATCTTTTGCAATCTAAAAGATGCGGATTCAATTCCTGGTCCCATACTTCCATGTTTCATCTTGAAGATCTGTTGGCCAATCCAATCATAATGGAGGCAATCTGTAATAAGCTCTAGAATAGCAGGGTTGCAGAGTCGGAGTCAGAATTTTAAACTGCCCGGAATCGGGAGCTGGAGTCAGATCTTACAAATTTTAGAGAGTTAGAATCGAATTTTTTTTTAAAGTGGAGTCTGAGTTGGATCATTTGCCATTTAGCAGAATCAGAGGTTTTTGAGTGGAATCGAACTTTAAGAGATTAAAGTAAATTTGGAAAATATTCGTAAATCAAATTCTTTGTAAATCTGAGACAGACTCCAATTCCGGGTAATTCCGGACTCCGAGCCCAGAGTCCGGAATTACCCGGAGTCGGGAATTGGAGTCTGTCCTTACAAATTTTAGAGAGTCGGAGTCAGATCGTTTGCCATCCGACTCTGCAATCCTGTAGAATAGTCTCATTGTTAAATAATTTCTGATTAAAAAGCAGCATAAAAATTAGAATGATAATAAATTAGAATAAATGTCCTTGTTAAAAGTTGATATCTGCTATCATTTAGTAATTTCAATAAAATATTTTTTGTACAAAAATAATAATGTTCTCATAAAATTATTATGACTCTCAAAAATCATTGATATAATATGCTTCTCTCTCCTGTTTTGTACTGCTTTCCATCCTATCAGTATTGGCTGGATGGCTGCAATAAAGCACTTGCTTACTATCTTGAAGGACTTGGGAGGACCTATGCTGCTCTTAACAAAAATAGTCTGTCTAGACAAACTATTTGAGGTCAGTGAGCAAATGTCACTTCTGATTGGTTGTTTGCTAGAAAGAAAATTTCTTTGTTCTAAGTCATTGTTGAAATACTTTTAAGAAAACAATTTAGTCATAGAAAACTTTTTCTCTCTTAAAAATTCTCTCTCTGCAGAGTGATAGCTTTATCTATTTCTCAGGAAAGACAATCAACATATATTTTGAAAGAAGAAATAATATGTAGTTTCATTCAGAATAGAATGTTTAAAGATCATTAAAATACTTGGAATGTTTTGGATTATTTATTTTTTTTTTAAATTTAATTATTAATTAAAGTAAATAACAATGTGACTTTCTAAGGAATTACCATTAAATTTACATATAAGAAGGTTCTTCCTCATTTAATACTTTGTTTTTTTGTTAAGAAGTTGTCTAATGTCGTTTACCTTTTCCTTTATGGTTCAGCAAGCAATTGCCGATAGCAAAGACATTGCATTCACAGCACATCGTTTTGCCTTTGAACTTCTATCAAAATTTGGATCATTTGTATAAACTGATCTATAATTTCGGTAATAGTGACTAAACTTAAACTGTAAAATAACGTTGATGACACATCATAAATATGAACTATGATTGCAGCAGACTTTGGTATATACTTCATTGCAGTGATATCAAACACACTGAGAAATGGTATAGGAGTGTCAAAGCAACAAATTTGTGTGATTTCAGATTTATGTGAGTATAACAGTTTGAAAAACCATGCCAAAATGAATCAATAAAAGAATAATATAGAATTAAAAAAAAACTGCATTATATCGAAAAAGTGTTAAATGGAGCAGTGTTAAGTGGGGTCTTACTGTATTTTCTAAGTTTTAAATTAAATTTTTACTTTTTTGCAATTTGTACACAAATATTTAAATTCTATTTAAATAACTACAACTGTTATTATTAAAAAGAGAAAGTTCTTAAGTATGTGATCTAATATTACCTAAAAGATTCATGACCTGGAGTATCAATAATTAATAAACCTGGTAATTTAACTTCTATATCTGGAAACTGAAAATATATTTTCATTTTATTTTCATCATAAAGATTTAAAAATTTTTAATTATATATATAAAATACATTTTACATTTTTGACCATTTTACATTGTTCTTTTAATGCTTCCTGAGGTACCATAGTGGCACCAATTTGTTGAGTGATACCACCAGCTTCATTATCTTGAACATGAGTGCGGCGAATCTGAAAAATTCTTTATGCATTATTTTAAATACTCTCTAATACTCATTCTATATATCAATTTATTTAATACCTTATCAAGAATTTTTGTTTTTCCTGTATCAACATGGCCAAGTACACAAACTACAGGAGATCTTAATTTGTCAACTGTTCTTTTTCTTTCAGCCTCTTCACGTCTCCTCTAGTGTTAAAAAATTTTATTATACATATTGTAATAAGAGTATTTCTTATACAATGATTTAGAGACAAGTTCAGAATAATTAATATACAAGAAAACTTAGATAATAAATTAATTTTTTTAAAATAAACTTTTTATTGAATAAATTATCAATAAAAAGTTTTTGTATGAAATATTAATCTATTAATGTGAAAATATGCTTTAATTGAATTAGTCGGATATTAAAATTTTGGCAATTTTATTAATCTAGCTATTAATCAAATGTTATCATGTTACACTTCACAAACCAAAATATTTCTGAAAATTATATATTACAATTAACACAATGACTTCCAGTGTTAAGTGCCACATATGCTATCTGGAAAGATGGTTTTTTAAAAGTCTCTCTAAAATTTGTGACTGACTATTGATTTGAAATTTTTAGGGATATGAGAAAAAATAATTTATTTTGCTGGAAAAAATAAAATTTTTTGAATAAAAATTGATGTTTTATGAAATTTTGAAATATTTTACAGTTTATTGTCTATCAGATTTAGATGATTTGTTGAATTCTAAATCTTTGATAATTAAAAAAATAAATAAATAACCTGTTTAACAAATACATAACTCAGGTATCATTTAGAAAACATCAATCACTTATAAACAACAAAGATTGAAAAATGAATGTGATGCTGGTTTGTTCGGTCTTAGGAAAAAATAAATAAAACTTCAAAATTTGTTCCTAGATTGAAGCACTTGTATTGAGTACATAAACAACATTGTCATGCTATGTACTAAAGAGCTAAGGACATGTTAGATATAGGAATAACTTTACATTGAATTGAATTTAGTTGCGTGTGTTTGAAACAAGTTTGGACAACAGTGTGTTAAAACATTAATTTTCAAGCATATAACTTTAATTCAATATCAATTATTTAAATACAAACAATCTACATTATATACCATAAATTTATTTATGCTGAAATCTTCAATATGAATAATTTAATTTTATTTCAATTGCTTATGGCCTCTTCCTATTATTCTGCATAGTTCTATAATATTTCAATGTCTTAAGTAATACTAACTTAATATTTTTATAATTTTTTAATGAAATGCTAATTTTTATTACCAATTCATTATTTAATCAAAAAAACATTATTTAAATTAATGCTAATAATTAAGTAGTGACTTCTAAAAACATGGCAGTAGTGACTTCTAAAAACAAATTTATTTCAAGATAACGTAGTACTTTCGATCTAATACCAAGATTATTCTCGGCGTATACAGTATTTTAAAAATAACAAAATTATAACTTGCGTTCTCATAATTTGAAATTCAAATTGTGTGTATACATTGTTGAAATGTGAGAGCATTTATCATAAATTAATTCTATAAAATTTAGATATATACATAACAACTTTACATAAATATAATAATAAAAATAAAATAAAAATATGTAAATAAAATAATAATAAAATACAATAATATAATAATAAAGATGATGATAAAATTTAAAATATTTCGTAGTCTTCCACGATGTAGATTGACACTAGGTGATGTTTCAAGTTTGTCTCTCTATGACATAGCGCCACGCGGGTGACAAGTCCACTTGCGGCTTATCATTGATCGTTATGTTATTTTTACTAATTCAGAGTAATTCAAGTGCTTCCAGTATGTACTTATGTTTAGTATTAGTAACTTTTCTAATAAGTTTTACATCATCCCACTTTATTTGAAGGTCGTCTTCGTAAGCTTTAGTAAACAATGCGGTGTTAAACCTGCTGTGAACAATATCTGATGCGTGTTCTCGGATGCGGTGTTTTACAGCTCTATCTGTGACTTCCACATAAATTTCTTGTCTGTTGTTGGTATTATTCTTGAAAGGTATAGAATACACTCCTGCGAGGTCAAGTTCTGGCCTTTTATCTTTATCATTTCTTAGCAGTTGGAATACTGTTGGGTTTCTCTTATAAGTAATATCAGTTGGTGACCTTTTTATTAAATTTTTAACAACATTAGATTCTAACATTCTGAATGGGACACAAGCTCTAGGTGGTTTTGGACTTTGTTGCGTAATGTTATTGGAAGTGGGTAACTCAACAGGTGTATTCGTTTAATAGATCTCTGCACTTTAATAAACTGCTAAAAAAGTACTACGTTATCTTGAAATAAATTTGTTTTTAGAAGTCACTACTGCCATTAATGCTCTATAATTATTATTGAAGTGTTTTAGGAAGTTTAAAGTTTGTTTCATATGATTAAATTAAAACTTTTAGCATAAATATATTTCTGTGAATATTAATCCTTGGATTATTTCACTTAAATTTAATATCAAAAATAATCAACTTCATTCTCTCTTCTAACACAATTACACATTAGAAGTCATTATTGTATGTATTATAATTTCCAATAATACCTATACAAATTCGTAAATTCAAAATAAAAAATAAATGTTTTATCATGCAGTAAAAACCATTTGGTGTTTATTTACAGTCAGTCAATTCATTACACATTTCAATATTAAAAGTATAGATTAAATAGAATATGGTTTCAGAACTAACTCAATAGACTACATATCTGAGTCTTGTTGTGATTTGACAAACTATGCCTTTGTGAAGTCTCTAATCAAATCTGAATAATATATTTTTTTCAAGAATATCAAATTTGGATGAAATTTATCAGATTATTGTCATTTGTCTAGTCATATCATAATATGCCTGGATTTCATGATGTATCTGTAATGTATATAGGCAAAAATAAAAAAATGTTGTTAAATAATACACACATATTTTGTTACATTAAGAAAAAGATTTAGCAACTTTTTTTGGTTGCATTTTAATTTTAAAAATTTTCAATAAATTTTAACGATAAAATTTTTCAAGTATTCCTGATCTAAATATAATGAAAAATATTCTTATAAAAAAAATTTCTTTGTAGACAAGTGATGCTTACTTTTGCAGGATGGAAGTAAGTGAGGAATAAATGTTTCATCGATGATCTTCTTTTTTTGTTGAAAAAAGATATTTTTAGCTTCTTCTCAGCTGGTGTTCGTTTTCATTTCAAACACATTTTTCTCTTTTTGTTTCATTATTAATTTGTTTTATTGCTTCATTATTATTTAAATAAGTTTTTTAACACTAATTGTTGGGATTCAATAAATCTTTTACTATTTACTTTGTTTTTGAAATTATTCAATTTATTAGTTTATAAGTGCACTAACTTTTTGTATTTAATTGTAATACTTGTTTATTACTTTAAAAAATATGAACTTTCAGTTGTTAAAGTAACAAACTGTTCTTTATAGAGTAGTGCTAGATTTATTATTTTATTTTTGGAATTTACTTTCTGGAAGTTAATAAGAGTTGGCCAAGTAGGACTCTAAAATTTGCAGAATTATTTATTATTAAATTTAATTGATGATTATTAATAGTTATGAATATTAGATATTATTATATGATGTGACTTTGCAATACATTTCAGAAATAATAATTAATGATAATATTGATGAATATTAAAATGAATTATTATATATTTCAACAAATAATTTTAATCCAGAGACTGAAGAATAACTATTTTATTTAAATTTGAGATTTTTATTGATAAATGAATGTGCTTTTGTTAAGTTTTCCTAATCAGCTGCAAAAATTTTTTAACTTGTATTTTACATTGAACAAAAATAAAGTTGGCCATGTCTGATATACAAAATGCAAGAATTTACATTCAAACAAATCAGATTTGAGCAAGATGAATTTAAGCAGAAGATGCAAAAATACTAGTAAAGCAATTATATTGCATTTGTCTTATTGTATTACTTATCAGACAAAGTTTACTTAGTTAACATTAAGTAATATTTGATTAAATAACAGAGTTGAAATTCTCAATAAAAGAATAACATACAAAGAATGCATTTTTGGCTTATTTTGAATATTCTAATAATTTTATTGGCTAACCTTGGTCAAATAAACTAAGTGCATTATATATTTAAAACAATTTCATATTATAATATAAAAATCACAATATAGTTACCCCTGACTTAGGAAAGAGTTACATTTTTTGGAATTTTATGAAAGTTAAATTTTACATAAGTTGGAAAAATAATTTTTTTAACAAAAATTATGGACTAAAATTTTACTCTTAGGGCTAAGTGACTACAATGATTGCATCTACATATGTTATGGCATCATATTATTCCATGATTGAAAATGAGACAACACTGCATGGAATGATAACATGCCAATAATATGATACTTCAAATCAACAAACAATACACAAAAGCATAAATATGATGTTTTAATAATGTAAACTAACATGTATGAACTTGTTACCTACATAAATTTTTAAGTTTAAACTCAAGAAATAATAACCAAATAGATTCTAATACTGTCTAAAAATTTGCATCCATTATCTTATTACTTATGTTACCATCAAAACCCAAAATTAGTTAAAACCTGATTTTCCTAGTTGTAACTATTTGGAACAAAGTCCGTTCGTAAATACTAGCATTAACTAGTCAATACTATAATTCACCAAGATATTTTAGGGAAACTGGAATTGATGGAAAAATTGCTTTGTTTGCAATTATTTACAGTTTTACTAGTTAAAAGCAGTTGGTTAAAGGCCTTCGATTTGTTCACTTTATGAAAACCAAGCTTTTCATTCTGGAATAAAACAGTCATCCTATCAAGCCATGTTCAAGATAGACTCAAAAGTAGGACTCCTAACTTCAGTATTGTTATCAGATGTTCTCAAAACATTGAAGATGAGGACGAACTCCAAAGAGTCATCAAGGAGATGAATACATGACAGAATGAAGCTGACCCCCATGCTGAAAAAAACATGAGGCTGGTCCTAGCGGAGTTTACATCACATCAGCCAGGAGAGAGGCTCACGAAAATTTGTCTAAACAGGCCAAGAAAATGAAACATATCTCCGATGCCACCCATCCCCCCTTGTTGAAATAGGAGATAACATCATAATCCCAATCCTGGATGTGGACAGATTTTCAAAATATCATCAGAGTTGTGCTGGAAAAAAATGAAGACCTGCACAACATCGGAAATAAGAATGGAAAAGTGGATAAATTATATTGCAGAGAGGTCTGTATCTTTTATGTATTTGTTAGTATTTAGAGAGTGCCTAAAATATGATTACAAAAAAATAATTTTTGTAGATCAAAATTTGACATTTGTCCGGAGAAGTTCCTGATGCCTGAAGAGATACCAGATACAGATATTTCTTTGAGGACAACAGCTAAGAAAGTCGCGATAACACCATAAGGATTCACACATTGTGTTTGCGATGTTATAACAGTTTTCCATGCAGAAACAAATAATGTGCATCATAAATTCATAAATATATTTCTTCCATATATTTCAGTTACTATGTTTTTATTTTTCACCCTAATGCAAGATTGCACGATTAGGAAGATAGGCTTATCCCTGTAAAAGAAATTTTAGGTAATTCTAGTTTTCACTAGTCATATCAAGTTTTAATTAGAGAAGTTTTAGTGAAAACCAGAAGTTTTTAATAAATATAATGAATTCTAGCATTGACTAGTTAATACTAGTATTCACGAACAGGCTTTGTTCCAACTAGTTTTAATTAATTTTGGGTTTTGCTGGTAACACCTACAAATACAGTACCTATTTATACTATATATCTGAAAAAAGTAAATATATATATATATAAAATATTTGATATAAGGTCAAATATAAAGGTGAATCTTAAATTTCCTAAAAACAATAGGAAATTGTGAATTTCAAACTTTGAATTCAACAATTCAAAACAGTGAAAATATTAATATAAATAGAGAGATTATGGTTTGTATATATGGAAGATCACTTTCAGAACTTTGCAAAAATAATAAATACCTGAATTCGTTCCTGGACTCTCTCTTTTATTTTTTCTTGCTTATTTTTATCATCATCACTTTCATCAGTACTTTGATCTTCATCATCGTCATCATCTTTTTCAGGGTCATCGTCGTCATCATCGTCGTCATCATCCTCATCACTTTCTTCACTTTCATCCTTTTTTACAATAATTTCCTGAGTAATTTTATCTTTTGCTTGAGGATGTACTTCTTTTTCTCCTTCTTCATCCTCATCTTCATCTTCTGATGATTCATCCCAAGCATCTTTAACATCATCTTTATCTTCCCACGATTCTTTTATTTTTTCTTCTGTAATATTATCTTCTTTTAATTTATTCTCAGATTGACTTATTATTTCAACTTTTACTTGTGGCAATGAAGTCTCTTCTGGGATAGCAGCTTCTATACAAAAAAAATGAGCATTATTTCTATTAAAATTTGTGATAAATTTTTTATTTTCTTTTTAATGAAATATTTCTTAATTTATAAATTTTCAAATATGCATTGGATTATTTTTTATTGTCATATCTTTCTAAGAGTAATATATATTAATGTTCATTTATTTTATAAATTTTATTTTTTCAGTTTTGACAAAAAGATATTAGTGTAAATTTTATAATATAGCCATCAAGGCCAATTTGTAATTCATAAACAATGTCCCTCTTCATATCATGAATGTGGATTCCAACAAAATATCAGTCAATAACTTTTAAACACAAATTTTAAATATAAAATAAATTTATAAATATATTGAATCTCAGCATATTAACTTGTACAATAATTTTATAAAATGTGGAATATTTTTTTAAAATATCCTCATTTTAAAATCCAAAAATTTTGATAAAGCAATCAGGCACTTTTATTTATATTTACGAATTATTATTATTTTCACTAATACCAAATATCAGCGCTGAAAGCTTTGCTGTTATCTTTCTTATTGTCATTTCTCCCTTCAGTCATCTGACTTTGTCCAAAAAGCTCAAAAATAATTTGATGATCATTCTGACTTGTGTAAGAATTCGTAATGGTTTGGCCGATGATTACGTCAGGTCCTGACACCAGGAAAAGTTTAATGCGATTCTCCAACACAACATATCGGAACGACAAAAGATAAAGGGCGATTTTAGAATGCAAATTTGGAATAAGGTCGTGTGGTTTAAGTGGCACAGAGCTCCGGATTCAAAAGACTAACTGACTCCTTGTTAACAAAGCAAAAGCAAGTTTATTTAATAACAAAAATAAGAGATTAACATAATATTTTTAAATAGATAGTACAAATAGAGATTGTGAACAAAACATTGAATTGAGATATGAATGACTGAGATAGTTAAAGGATCGAAAGAGAGCCAAAAGATTTGAAGAGATATGAGAGAAAAGGAAAGGAAAAAAGCATGGAGTTCAGTTGAACTCCATGCCTTTTTCCTTGTTCCGGTGTTGGAGATGGTGGTGGGGAGGAGTGGCCATCTTATTCTGTGTCCTAGAAGGGAAACAATGGAGAGAGAGTCAGGTCAGAACCTAAGGTAGAATACGGGCATAGGTCCGGACTTTCCAGTTTTCCTGTTGTAATAATGTTGTAATAATTGAAGTTTTCTTCGTTATCTTCAGCAGTCAAGTCTGAATGAATGAATGACTGAACATAATACAATCCTTTTATCGTAAAGGTGACTTCCTCCAACCAAGATGATATGAGTAATAAGTTCCTTATTCTGTCCGGTTAGCGGAACTGTCGATTGTATCATACTCTTCTTCTGTCAATACATTCATTTATTAAACTTATTGTCTATCACTAAATGACAAAACTAAAAACAACTAAAAACTAAAACTAATTATCTGATTGTCTATCTTCAATATTTCTTCCGATTATAACTTGGATATGTTGATGTTGGTTCCCCAGAAAGGGAAGACGCGACGGGAACCCGATGCTGACCACAGTGTCTGTCTGGTTAACCAGGAACTGTTTCCGGGAATGGCAACAGGGAACAACTGCAAAAGGAACTATAATCCTTTTATAGAGTAGCTGTTGTTGATGATTTAGTATGCTGTCATCAAGGAATCATAAATTAAACAGGAACAGGTTGAAAAAGAGAGGTTCTTTATCTGCTTTGTCGTTTATTGTTTATGTTAACTGTTCTGACACTATTTCCCATCATAAAACTTTGCCAAATATGGCGAGAAGTAATTATTAAATTTTAAACAAATTTTAAAATAAATTAAGATTGTTCAGATCTCAAATATTGATCAATTTTAACAGAATAATTATATAAAAACAGGGGGTCTCCCTGGATCTTACACTTATGTTAAAATTAGCCAAAAATAAAGCATTAGTGTTAATATAAGTTAATCTTTTTTCCAAAGACTATCAAGAATAAAATATAAATGTTAATTTTTCTTCAAGCCTCCAAATTAAATATCCAATTAAAAGCCAAAATGTTTGATGGAAACTTGAAGGTCAATCATTTTATTAGATTCTGTCAGTCAAATCGTAATTCAGCTGTAACTGTAGATTGAAATTAACACATTGGAACCTTAGAAGTACACGGTGCATCAGCTAAATCCGGACAAAATAGACAATTAAACAAAATTTTATTTAACAAAAAGAATAAAATTATCAAAATTATCATTTGCACATTACTTTGGGATCCCTTTAGATAAAAATTACTCGATATAATTCCCTTCTGCCTCAATTACTGCCTCGATCCTCGACCGGAAATGATGACATGCCCTGCACAACACCTGCTTGTCCAGATTCGAAAATGCTGCCTCAATAGCGGCCTGGAGAGATGCCACATTAGGATGTCTCAACCTATTAGAGACCTTTTCAACAATGTTTGAATAATCGCACGACAGAAAATCGCAAGTGCGCGCTTAGCCTAACTCAAATTTTTGTGAATGTTTCTTTCAATATATTAAATAACATGATTATCTGTTTTCAATTTTCTTACAGAATTTCGTTTTTTACAGATATTTCTTAATGTAAAAAACCATTCCAATTGAAGAAAAACTTCGCTGTAAAATTTTGTGTACTGATAGAGGATCTCGAAACAAATCCAAAATGTCTAACGAACATATGCTCTAAATGGCACATTTCGAGTTATAACCCTTTAAAGCTAGCCAATCACCATCGAGTACACAAAGCGTCACGACGCGTCGCATTGCGTCGCTCTCCTACTTACTACCGAGTAGTAAGAAGGCGAGCGACGCGTCTTAGCAACACGATGCGTGGCGTTTTTCTTCGCCTTGTATATATAATAGAATTCTGTAAGGAATTCTTCTGTTTTAATTTTTAAATGAGAAAAATTTTTAGATTTATTATTATAAATTCTTTTTCGACAACTGAATGGGAATTTTTATATTAATGCTAGGCATTTCTTGATTGAACAGAATAGTAATTATATATATATATATATTTTTTATGCTTCTTTATCGTTTTAGATTTATCAATAATTTTTTTTTTTAAATTGATTTAATGTATATCTTAAGCAGTAAACATGATCCACGAACACGATTGATTTAATAAATTTGTTTCCGATCTGCCGAACAAATTTATTTAAATATAAATTCTGTTTATCAAAAGTCACTTCGATATATGTCGAAATTCGAATTATATTCCCAAGTCAAAATGCAGAATTTTTTTTTAACAAAAAATGATTTCCAATATTTCAAAGTATAGTTAATGTCGGCATTCTTTTTTTTTAAGTGCGTGTTTTCCGAACTTTGATGTCTTCCGAACATTCCATTCCGGAATGGAATAAAAAAAAAGAATATAAATTATGTTTATTCGTTATAAACGAACGACGTGTCGTATAAATATTATTCAATATGCATTACATTCACATATATATACATATAGTTGGGATTTATTACGGATCAAGTCTACTGAAAGTGATCGATATGGGATCACTACCGTTCGTTCATTTGTCAGTCTGATATCTCTAGTAAATATTATCCGATTCAAGTTAAATTCGCACATATTGTTATAGGACCCACTAGAGAACTTTAGCCTATCAAAATGATCGATATGGAACCAATATTATCAACATAAACTCTAAAGAAAGGTGTGTTCTCCTAGTCTCTACCTCGCCGAAACTGCAGACATCGACTAAAATTAATAATGATACAATACAGAGGTTCTCGACCAATGGTACGCGTACCACTGGCGGTACGCGAGATATGACTAGTGGTACGTGTATAATCTCACTTCCTATTGGTATACGCGGCATATTTTCGTTGATGATACTGAAATTTTTGGTGGTACGCATTTATGAAAATGTTGAAAACTGTTGATATAGGATATTAAACTTGATAAATTCGAATAAAATAAGAATCATGTGATCATTCGTTACTCTTTAATTATTATTTTTTTCATAAAATATTACCGTGTAAACAAATAAATATTTTTTATTTACGATGTATAAATGTCTAAGATCAGAAGTGCGTCACGCACAATTATTAAATATTATTGAATGTTTTATTATAATTATAAAATTATAAAGATATAGTTTACATATTTAAATACTTTCAAACATAAAAACATAATTGAAGTTAATATAAAAACAAAATATTTCCTCTAAACGTTCAACCTTACGCATCACTCTATAAAATGTTTAACCTAGTATAAGATTTATAGCTGATAGGATATTTATCATCGTTTGTTTGCTGAATGTTTATGTATATAGAATTGTTCATACATGAATATCTGTTTGTTTAAAACGATTCTAATGATGCTTATCAAAACAAAATTGGGATAAATCATAAATGCGGAGATAAATCCGCATTTATGAATATCTTTTCTTGTATTCGACAAATAAAGTAGAAAGGGATGGAATTATTCTTTGCTTTATTAAAATATTGTTAATTATTAATATATTATTTTTATAATATTTAATTTTACTTATACAGTAAATATTGATACGTTCATGCCATATTTTTTTTTACACGAATAAATATTCAGAAAAATTTAGAAAAGAATCAAAAGTTATTTTTTAATTTTAACTAGAAACAATTTTTTTTTTCTGAGGAATCCAATTATGTATCAATTCAGAAATTTTATTATAATTAAATTTTTAATTATGATATTTAATTTTATGTATCTTTTATTATGTTTTGTAGCGTGTAATCGTGATTGAGAAGTTTTTTTTAGTGACTATTAAGCTGTTCTTTTTTTTTTACTTTGGCAGTTTCTCGCTACGAGCTTACAAATTTTGACGTGTATTGCTTAAGTGGAAATATCAGAACTTCGTCTCTTCCATTAGAGATACTTTTTTAGAGATTTTTAACTTTAACTTTCTGTCCATTAGATTTTTCTCTGAAATAAAATGACGTGAAGATTTCAGAACTTTTAAGAGAAGCTTCCTTTCGACAGTTTACTCTCGGACCTCGAAATGGGAATAGACAGATATTGTTATTAAATAAATAAACAGATAAATAAATTTGTTTAGTAGTTAAAAATTTTTTTCACCCACTCAAACATATAATATTCATCCGCAAAATCATTAATTGCAGATCTAATTAATTTAAATAAATAAATAAATCCGTGAACTGAATCTCCAGACTGAATTCTGTTGTGAATTCTTATCGATTCTAGCAATTTCACATGGATGAGAATTTCTGAATATTTACTGACAGTAATCAATCAACAGATGAATGCGATTATATATCATTAAGAATCATTTAATATATTTTAATTCAAAATAAAAAAAAAAATGAACTTTGTGGCATTAAAGAGGCACATTTACTGATACAACTCATTAGTTAAATATAATTAATTTCGTGCAGAGATCTTTGCACTACGTATCTATAATATTTTCTATTAAATAATTGCATTTAATACAAGCAGAAAAATAACAACTTGTAGTCTTGTTATGCTCGTTAAAACACAAATATTTTGCAATTGATAGAGCACATGATAGCGAAATTATACCAGTCATGTAAATACTGTACTTCGAGTAACTTTCAAAGGCTAATTTAATTTCATAATTCGGTTTTCTGTCACGAAATTAATCGAATTTAGCTGCAAATGATATTTTTATCATTACCATTGCTACTGAAAGAATTTAAATTCGGATAAATAAATTTATAATTTTAATTTTTTCGTTCAATACCGGCATTATTAAATTTAAGCTTATATTAATTTTTTTTATGTAAAGTATCTAGAGTAAATTTCTTTACTGCTTCATTTATTGCGTGTAGACATTATTATTCTTGTTAAAAATATATAATAGAAATTTTATTGATATCTTTTCGATTTTATTTTATAAAAATGGTTTCTGTAAATAAATTATCCCAATCAAAGAACAAAACTCAATACTTTCAGTGAAAGCGTGAAGTGACAAAAGAATGAACTTCACGAGTGTCGTGTAACTAGTGGAAATGGGAAAGTAAAGATGTTGACTCAGTAGAGACCAACACATTTCGATAGAGGGGGGAAAAAACCAAAATTTTAGTGCTCTTAACGAAATTTTGTCATCTCGTTGCTTCACAGAAATCTGGATCAATTGTAGTAGATAAGTAGGAGCTACCAGGAAAATCTTAAGATTAATATTCATAAATAATTATCTTTCGTTATAACAAAAATTTTCTCTGTCTGTCTAGATTAATTTGGATAATATGCTGTTTAATAATAACATTCTACAGCATTCAATAATCTGATTTAAATTCATCGAATTTTTGTTATTTGTGTAGAGCATACAGAAAAATAAAAAATAAAAAACTGTTACACAAATTTAAGAATAAATTAAGTTTGAAAATTTAGTGAAAACTTAAATTTACAATAAAAAAAAATATCTCTACTTGTAAAATATAATCGAATTTTTTGCAATGTACTGCAAACTTTGTGTTATTCGCCGATTAACGCAATTCTCGGATGTTTTCTTTGATTTAAAAAAATTATAAAAAAATTAATTTAATAATATGGCATGATAAATACCACATTACGTCACTAATATGATAAAAAAGTCGATAATAGCATATATTCGAGATAACACTTACACGAAAAGAAGATAAAAATCTAGTTTTAATGTTGTATAAAAAAGATGTTCGAAGTTAATAAATATGTTCGAGTTATAACCCTTTAAATCTAGACAATCACCATCGAGTACACCAAGCGTCACGACTCGTCGCTCGTCTTCTTACTACCTGGTAGTAAATAGGAGAGCGACGCAATGCGACGCATCTTGGCAACGCGACGCGTCGTGACGCTTTTGTGTACTCGATGGTGATTGGCTAGTCTTAAAGGTGCCATTTAGATCATATGTTCATTGGGCATTTTCGATTTGTTTCGAGGTACCCTATCAGTACACAAAATTTTACGATGAAGTTCAGGGTAAAGTTTTTCTTCACCCTGTATATATACTGTAGGTATTCCTCCTATAACATGGTTTCCTACAACACAGTTTCGCTCTAACACGATTTGAAAATTGAGGAAACCCTCATATAACACATTTAGAAAATTACGTTTTATAATAATGTTTAAACAATAATAACTGAAGTAAACTTTGTCGTTAGTAATGTTTCCGAATATTAATTAATTTTTTAACATTTGATTATCAAAATATGGAATTTATTAGTAGCACAAATCAATAACATATCGTCTTTGAAAGACATTCATTCCTTGACTTGATGATTGGAAAGTAATAAATACTATCCACTATAAAATACTTAAAATGTAAAAACAAGAGTCAAGTATTTACAAAACAGGATGCTTTCTGCAATTAAGAAACAGTAAAGTACTTGATTAAAGTTATTTTTGTCCTACTTAAAGCGTTAATAGAGTTCGGATGGATGTAGTATAGATGTTTATTTTTGTCAAGGAAACGGTATCTAGTTAAAAAAAATAAATATTAATTTAGTTATTGAGAATGTAAATGCTAATCTAAAATTCCAGAAAAATAATAAATTAATAAAGATAATTATATCCAATAGCCAGTTTACTTAAGAAGAGAGAAAATATCTGAACTTGTCACTGAGAAATTTTAAAATGTGAACTATAGAATGGTAAAATGTTGTTAGATCTAAGATTTTATAATTATTATTAAAATATCAGATTATATTTCATTTTAATCTACAAATTTTAAGCACTAATTAAGTTATTTTTCGATTAAAAACATATTCTGATGATAAACACTGAAAATCGCTTATTTCTATACAGGGTGAAGAAAAACTTCGTCGTAAAATTTTGTGTACTGATAGGGGACCTAAATGGCATAGTTTTCGATTTATAACCCTTTAAATCTAGCCAATCACCATCGAGTACACAAAGCGTCACGTTGCCAAGACGCGTCGCTCCCCGGTAGTAAGTAGGAGAGCGACACAATGCGACACGTCTTAGCAACGCGACGCGTCGTGATTCTGTGTATTCGATGATGATTGGTAACTTTAGGTATCCCTATAACACGGATGTTATAGGATGTTATACGGTTTCCTACAGTACAGTTTCGCTCTAACACGATTTGAAAATTGCGGAAACCCTCATATAACACTTTTTTTACTTAACACATTTAGAAAATTACGTTTACTCTCCTACAACACAAACATTTTCATTATTTTTTGTAAATCCACACTATAATAAAATGCAATGATTAGGAAATACTTTGCTAAAAATTATTCATAAATACAATTTCGCTAGTTTGCCGTGAGATGGACGATGCACAGTCTATTTTTTATTTCGATTTGCAATTGACTTAACCCTTTAAAGCTAGCTAATCACGCATCGAGAACACAAAGCGTTACGGACGCGTCGCGTTGCCAAGACGCCTCGCATTGTATTGCTCTCCTATTTACTACCGGGTAGCTTTAAAGGGTTAATTGTCGACCATTGAGTATTTTTTGTTCCAAACATTTAGTACTTGGATAAAAAAATAAGTTTGTTTCTATTCTTCAATAAAGGAATGTGAAATAGAAAAAAAAAAGCATTTTATTCATAAATTATTTTTTGGTATGTCTTAAAGAACTATTGTTTCGTAGCGGGTTAGTTACAGATTTTGTAAAGAGAACAGAAGTAATGATACACAAACTTTAAATTCAGAAAAAATTTCAGAAACTGAAGTTGATATTGTTAATTTAAAAAGAAAAAAACGTTCTCATTTTAATTGAACAGTAATAAGGGAGATATATTTATTAAATGAATGTTATATAGGCTGTATATTTTTTCTTTCTTTTTGTTTTACATACGCGTATATCATGTTTTTGAGGCCTTATGTATATATTTTTTCTTTGTTTATGTCAGTGTTATTAATATTCTTAATAAAAATGAAATTTTTTATGTGGAACTAAAGAAAGTTATTTGTTTTGAATTGGTTTTGGAATGTAATCTGGAATTAAAGAAAGTTATTTGTTTTGAATTGGTTTTGGAACGTAACTTCCTTATTTATATTGGGATCCAGATCTAATATAACACGGTTTCATACGAAATGGTGTTTTTTAGAAACCTATCTACCGTGTTATACGAGGGATATCTGTGCAGTATATCATTCTTAAAGACGTTACTTTTTGAATAATTAAAAAATATTTAATATATTTCATCAAAACCGATAAAAATAGCATTTTTTATATAAAAATTTGACAGAAAATTATTCAAAATTTTATTTTTCTTTGCTTACTTATAATTTTTTTTTTTTTTTTTTAATTTCAAAAATTTTTTGTGGTCGATATAGAAACAAATCTAATAATATATTTATTTGTTTTTAAAAAATTCATTTTTTATCTCGAAATTTTTTATTTTCTAAACATTTTCTACAAAAAAAAGAAAGATTTATATCTCAACACAACACAACACAAAATTTCTCAATTCCTTTTCGGAACGAATATGAAGTATATATATATATATATTTACGATAATAGCCATATATTTAGGAACAGACTACAGTATCGAGAATATTTAGTAGATTCTATTAAAGATTATTTGAGGAACAAGAGATACAACTCCGTATTCTCTCGTATATTGTACAAGGGAAAATTACTACCTCATAAAATGGTTCGGTATTGATAAGTGCTATGCATGCCCGTTTTGCTATTTTATAGCTTTTTATACAAGAAACTAATTTTTGAACGTATCAGATACGAATATAATAAAAATAAACATCATCAATCGTAAAATTCTATTAATAATACCGTTATGTTTGTCATTATATATTTCGAATAGAGATATACTTTATAAGTCAGTTTTCTTGATGGATGTACAGTGTCAGTGCTTTAAAACTTGTATAAATATGCGATTTATAGTTAGAATATAAATATAGGCATTGTTCGTGATGCTAAAGGTTGTGAAATATTGAACTTATCTAGATAGATAAGCTTGTTTTCTATCCGTCAAGACGAATAATAATAAGAACACTAGAGGTTGCATCCCAGACCCCACAGGGGAAACAGTACGCATATTTTTAAATTTAGAAAGAAATTTATTTATGGAGATTTTAAATTTCAAAAAAAAAATTTTTTTTTTTAATCTCCATATAGTGAATCTCTATGCAAATACAAAAATGTAATAAAAATTTCGCTGTAATTTTTTTTGTATATTTAGCATATTTATTATTTATTTATTTAGCGTTTAGACAAATATAATTTGTGTTTATTAAATAAGAATTGTTATTTTGTTTTCCAAGATATTTTTGTAGATGAATTCGTTTTCTAAGTTACTAACAGTAGGCTCTAATTTTTTTATGTTCGTGATAAAATATAAATAAAACTCTAAGTACAGTCGATTCTCTTATTCGCGGATTTCGTATTCGAGTATTCGACTATTCGCGAAAATCTATTTGTAACCATAAAATCGATTTTTGCTGAAGTTTCGCGCTTATCCGCTGACTCCCACTGAGCGACAAAAAATACTCTTACCAATGTAAACTCTCTCTCTAATAAAAGATGTTGTTTGTTACCAAATGTAGTTTCTGTGTTGTTCTGCCGGAAAAGTCTCATTACCTATCCTTTCTCACTCTACAGACCTCAGGTAGCACAGAAGAATGTGACCTTATGCTTGAATGCAGCCTCAAATTTAGGAGTTAACTCCCTGCGCATTTGCTCTTTACGCCGAGATTTTAGATGATTTGAGGCAAACAGCGAGGCAGACAAGGCTGATGCAGTTTTTCAATGTAGTTCAGAAAGACAATATGTCAACTGCCACATCAAACATTCTGTAACATCAAACAACTACCCATCAAAAATAAGATTTTATTTATTACAGTGTTTTAAAAAATTAAATAAAGATTACTGCAATTATAATACTGTATATTGCATATACCGTAATTATTTGTAAGTAAAAATTAAATAAAGATTACTGTAATTATAATACTGTATATAGTACTATACACTGCTTATATCTTAATTATTTGTAATAATGTAATATACATTAAATAAGTTGTCTGTAAACAGAAAAATACACATAAACCAAATATGAAAATATTGGGAAGAGAAGTTCGCAGGAACCTAACTCTATATTTCCTATAGACACAATGTTTCATTGAAAAGTCGAAGATATGTTCTTTATAACCGCGTAAAATGAGATAAGGATTAACGAAAAAAGGGGATTGGTTCGTTAATTTTTAGAGAAAAATTTAATGCTTATACTTTTTCAATTTATTTTTGAAAATGAAAACAAACTGCTTATACTTTTTCAATTTATTTTTGAAAATGAAAACATAAACATTACTTAACACCGAATATGGTACAAAAAAAAAAAAAAAACAAATGATTCCTAACTCGACAGTTATAGTACGATCTAGAATGTAGGAAAATTATATAAATAGGGAAGCTGCAAGCCTGAGTTGAGTTTAGTTAAACTGCTAGACTTGGACAGTAAGAGTTAATAGTGAGGGATAAATTGTGAAAGCGAAAGTGGCTTAAGAAGAACTGCGAGTTATTCTGAATTAAAGACAGTGTTGTATGAGATAATTATCGGATTTTGTATTGAATTTAGTTAGAGTGAAACAAGATTATTTTATTTTGTATGTAAATAAATTGGACTATACGAAATATAACTGTATTCAATCTTTATTAATCTCTACGAACTCGTAAAACCATAAAACGTGACAATATGATACACTTTTAATTTATAAATGGCATAATGCAAAACAATCAAATTAAAACCCAAAAAATTTTTTTTGTTTTCATTTAAAAACCGTGTAAATTGAATACCGTGCAAATCGAGGGATAGATGTATAATACACATTAAATAAGATACATTTGAACAGAAAAACACATATAAAGCAAGAGTGAAAATGTTGGGAAGAAAGATTCGCAGGAACCTAAGATTTCCCATAGGCACAATGGTTCAGTATTCGCTAATTCAATATTTTGCGAAGAATTTACAGAACGTAACTACCGCGAATAACGAGAATCGATTGTACAATATATCCCCACTTTACCTAAGAAGTATTTATAGCACCGATAAAACTAATTCAGGGTCCCAAAATTCCATTATCCTCGTTGTTTTAAATCGATTAATGTCATTACCAACTAGAAAATTACTACTCGCATTAATATCGGCATAAATTACTTCAGGAGAATGTAAATTCCATTGATTTTATAAATAATCTAAATCAACGTTTTAATCAATTTTACTGTCTGAATTAAATTTTAAAAGTATACAAGTTTAATTAATAAATTCCTTTTATATATTTTAATTAATCGATTTAATTAGCGAATATACCAATAGATTCATATAAATTATTTCGAAGGTGATTTTCATTAGGTGGATAAAAATGTAACCAAATTAAATATAATCGCAATTTATACCTAAAGAAAAACACGTTCCTTCCTTACTTTTAAAGATTATTATTATTTAATGGTTTTTTTTTTTCTTAATGGTATTTGTTTTCATTAAAACCACTTAAACTTAAACATGCTGATAGGTATCCGCAAGTAAATATTAATATTAAAACTTATGAAATTTGGCCGAATTGACTATTAATTCTCGAAATCTATAGCTACAATTTGAAATATCTAAACTAATAATTTATGAGATTATAGAGGAGAGAATCCGACCGAAAACTTGAAACCACTTTTCTCTTTCATAATCAAATGCCAAGTTTATTATTCGGTGAGGTAACGTGTAATTTAACAAACATTAGGACACAGTGTTTATGAAAAATTGACACGATAAAGAATTCTAAAAAGTTTTATAAATATTTTTCTGCAAAAAAATAATTATAGTATACGAGTATGGAAGGTACTTCTTTATATTTAAATCAAATTCGAAGATACAAGATGAGAAATTGTAGAAAAACACTAATTTTTTTTAGAAAAAATAAAAGAAATTAGAATTTTTTTGGGAAGAATGGACTGTTTAATATATGATAGAAATATGGGGTAAATCGGATCATTCAAATAATATTTGTATTTCTGTAATAAAAAATAAAAGAAATTAGAATTTTTTTGGGAAGAATGGACTGTTTAATATATGATAGAGATATGGGGTAAATCGGATCATTCAAATAATATTTGTATTTCTAGAATTCTGACAATTATGTTGACTTTCTGACTTCAAGCCATCATGTTTTCAATCATGTTGAATCTTGATGTTGATAATCATGCTGTATAACCGATACGTCGTATCAAGGTAACCGATGTACAGGTAGAAAGCCAACAGAACTGCTAGCATTTTTTGGTAATACACAATTATTTTGTGTGATCCGAATTACCCCACTCATTCATAACAAGAATTAATTTTAATAATTAATAGTTTTTATTTTATTTTATAATATCAAGATTTGTTAATGTAATATATAAGATATGGTATAGTGGGTTAATTCGGATCGCAAAAAATAATATTTATATTTCTATAAAATTCTGGCAATTCTGTTAACTTTCTGACTTCAAGCCGTCATGTTGACCTTGACATTGACATTCATGTCGTGTAATTGTTACGTCACATCAACGTAACGATGCACAAGTAGAAAACCAACAGAACATTTGTTATGATTGAATGGGGTAATTCGGATCACACAAAATAATTGTGTAATTACCAAAAAATGCTAGCAGTTTTATTGGCTTTCTACCTGTACATCAGTTACCTTGATGTGACGTAACAGTTGTACAACATGACTGTCAACGTCAAGATCAACACGATTGAAACATGATGGCTTGAATTCAGAAAGTCAGTATGTAGAATGAGATAATTCAAAAATTTTTGTTCTTTATATTAACGTTTTACAAAATAATTATACGAAATAATCAAATTTTTGTCCTTTTACAATAAAATAATTTTTTTTTTATTAAATTTATTATTATTATTGATTTAATAATTAGAATAAAAATTAAACTTATATATAATTTTAGTACCGGAATATGTCAAAAAATAATTATTTTAAAATAGAAGAAGCCTTTTTAGATGCATTAAAATGAAATTTTCAAACAAAAAAGAAAAATTGTTTTGAAGACCATTTGTGCAACAGTTGCTATGACGATGTGGATGAGAACATGTTGCATTGGATAATATGACATCGTTGTTTGCCAGAAAAATGACAGTAGAAAAATTTAGCACTTAAAACAAAAAATTGAAAATATTAACACTACGTCAGTCATAAATTATGACAATCATAGAAGTTTAACGTGTTTAAGAATGGAATTTAAATATACACACCTTAAACATGAAGGATTATTGTGATAAATTACGTATTTACGATTATAAAAACGAAATTATCAAATAATTTAATTCATTACTAAATTAAATAATCAATAAAATTATGTAAAAGTCATTACATTGTAACTTTAGCATAAATATACAGTTAGCTCTCGATGTTAGGTTCCACAGAAACTCCGCGTTATACGAGACTCACATCACATAAAAAGAGTAGAGTTGTTTCGAAACTTTTTTTTTTTTTAATGGTACAATTGTCGCCTTACCGAAGCACGGCGAAAGTGGTACACATCGAGAGGGGGGCTGAAACACGCAAAAAATCCTTAGTGAACCAAGGGTCAAAGATCAAACGTTTACGAGATATAGACCCGCAAAGTTCTGTTTATTGTAAATGGCGCATGTGGTTTGGCGTTGTGACTGGCGTCGCTGCGATCTGCCACGCGACGCGTCCCGTTCCTCTGCTCCACTACCTATGCCGCCTAGATGCCTCTGTATCTCGTAAACGTTTGACTTTTGACTCTTGTTCACTAGGGATTTTTTGCATGTTTTGGCCTCCCTTTCGATGTGTACCACTTTCGCTGTGCTTCAGTAAGGTGACAATTGTACCCACTACGCAAAAAAACATGTATAGTGGACTCAACGCGAGGATACGTTCCGCGTTATAGGAAATCGCATAATACGAGATATGCATTATCAGACGATTTTATGCAAATTTAAACTTGCTTCTGGATTCCAAATAGGAAATCGCATAATACGAGATATGCATTATCAGACGATTTTATGCAAATT
The DNA here is from genome assembly GCA_000484575.1 of Olivierus martensii. Classification (NCBI taxonomy): domain Eukaryota; kingdom Metazoa; phylum Arthropoda; class Arachnida; order Scorpiones; family Buthidae; genus Olivierus; species Olivierus martensii. The sequence continues at coordinate 38,590 of AYEL01064924.1, read as the reverse complement.
TAAACTTTCTTCTGGATTCCAACACTGATAGCATATAGCTAATGAGATGTGCGTTAGTTTCGAATATGATTTTATTGTGTCCAGCGTGTTAATTAACTTGTTTTAAAGAAGATTTCTTTTAATATAGGAAAAAGCAAAAATAGAATAAATTTTAAAAAATATTATATACAAGTACACCCTGTATAACACGGACTCCGAAAACGCGGATTTGTATAACCCGACGATAAAGTTGCTAAAGTTGTCATGGAAACGATATAAACATCGTTTGGTTTTTATTACAGTCAACGGATGTTATAAGTAACGGGTAAGTAATGTTAAAAAAATTATCCTACGTGTTATACGGGACTGTTTATAGCAGGTGTTCTTAACCGGGAGTATCCATATCCCTTGGAGTATGGGAACCAAATGCTAGAGGTACCGGTATGGTACTCGATCTCTAAAATACAATAAATTCAAGCTGTTGACATATTTACAAGTCATAATGGCAACTAATATAAGGAATGGTGATGATTATTTCGACAGTCAAGTGAAGGGGATATGGGATCATTGGACAATCTATTAAGGGTCTGGGGTCATCAAAAGGTTAAGAATCTCTGGTTTTCTAGCGTTATATGAGTACTAATCGCATTTTTTCGTCGCGTTATATCGGAGTTTACTGTATTTATGTATATATACATACGGACAAAAAAATATGAGTACTAGTCGCATTTTTTCGTCGCGTTATATCGGAGTTTACTGTATTTATGTATATACATACGGACAAAAAAAAACAGATAATTTCTCTAATACAAATTCGTAGAGATTCATAGAAATTTTATTACAAAATAAAAGTTAAAAATATATATATTCCTTATCTTAACATATATAATTATTATTAATGATTTTATTTCTGTAATTAATTTTTTTATTATTATTTTACAATTTGAACGAGTGGTTTAACATAATTATGATACGTATATATTTTAAAAATTTGTTATATATTTTTTTTTAATTTTTGCTAGATTTAATTTCCTTATCTCGAAATTAAAATTATCGGCAATTCAAACAAACAAGTTTCTAAATTAGAAAGTGTTTTATCTTTGAAATTTAATTTTGAAAGGATTTACTTCGTAATAAAACTCGAATTTATTTTGCAAATTTTATAAATCTTATAAGGTTTTATTAGCAAGACATGGATGTTATGTTAATAATATAATAAATAAATAAAAATTATCGGTAAACGAAAGCTGATTAATTAAATATATATATTTTTTAACTTTATTTTTTTCTCATTTTCGAAATATTCGCCTACTCATGCAGTCGATAAAACTAAAAGATTAGAAACGTTGTGAAGAACTAACGCCCACTCGGATCAAACTTTTTTTTTGTATTTTTTTAATCTGTAAAAATTCAATTTATATAAAAAAAATTAGTCGATAAAACTAAAAGATTAGAAACGTTGTGAAGAACTAACGCCCACTCGGATCAAAGTTTTTTTTTTTTGAATTTTTTTAATCTGTAAAAATTCAATTTATATAAAAAAAATAAAATTATTTTCATGATGATATTCCATTTTCTTATTTTCCATGTTGAATTAAACAATACTGTTTGCTAAAATATTCAATATTGAAACAAAGAAAGATTAAAAACTTTTACTGTATACAAACTTAAGTATTGGTATCTTTATGGTTTCTTAAATTATAAATATTATAAATTATAGTTATAAATATACAATCGCTTTAAATATCGAAATAAAAAATCATTCAGATGATACAAATATTTAAGTAATAAATATATGAATAGTCGTAAACATATTCCATGTGAAAAAAAATTTAGTTATAATAAAAAAAATACTTTTAATTCAGTTCTAATAAATTAATTTTTAATATTTTTATATATTGTAGATATAAATATATAAACAGGTAGGTATCCCTCGTTATATGCGATCTCACTTTATGCGTTTTCGCTATTACGCAATTTTGAAGTGTAAATTAACTTTTTAAATTAAAAAAATTTTTGTTTAAAAATTGTCTCGCTTACCACTCATCAGAGCTCAATTAGTGAAGAGCATCTGGAAATGGAAAACAACATGAATGATGAAAGTCAAGAGCCCTTTGTTCCTGAGCCCATCAAACAACTTTCAACAAAAAAAAAATCACTGAATTTTTTAGATATATTGATACTGCCTTCAGAATAATTGAAGAAAATGATTCTAATAGGATTAAAAGCGCCAAAGTAGCGAGAGAAATTCAGAAATCTTTGGTTTGCTACAAAGAACTTTATAGAAAGAGGAAGAATGCTGCCTGCCAGCTGAGTCTCCACTATTTCATTAAAAAAGTTGAAGATCATCGGCATATCATCCCAGAGACTACAAGATAGCAAGTGTGTTACTTTATAGAAAGAGGAAGAATGCTGCCTGCCAGCTGAGTCTCCACTATTTCATTAAAAAAAGTTGAAGATCATCGGCATATCATCCCAGAGACTACAAGAGAGCAAGAGTGTGATTATCCAGACTCACCGGACCCAATCCATTCAACAATGAATTGAAGACTGTCAGAATTATGTAGTGTTTAGTTATTTATGACTTGTATTAATTAAATTCATTCATCCAAATTCATTCATTAAAATTTGTGTGTTTTATTTATAAGTTTAAATAATTCATTCATTAAAATTTGATCTTTTGTTCACAGGTATAAATTTTTCATTTTTTTTTTTTTATCCTTCTGAAGAAACTCCTAAGCCCTATCTCACCCATACTAAATTCAACTCACTTTACGCGATTATTTCATAGAACCAATAAAAAGCGTAAAGCGAGAGACACTTGTACAGTAAAACCCCGCTTAACGTTGCTCCGTTTAAAGTTTTTTCGATATAATGCGGTTTTTTCGAATTCTATATTTTGTATTGATTTACTTTGGCGCAGTTTTTCAAACTGTTATACTCACATAAATCCAAAATCACACGAATTTGTTGCTTTGATACTCCTATGTCGTCTCGCAGTGCGTTTGATATCAGTGAAGTGCGGTACATACAAAAATCTGAGGCGGTTACAGTTCATATTTATAATCAGTCATAAATGTTATTTTACAACTAATAAAAATAACAATTATCCCATTTTAGTTTTAACCTGAATGCTACCACATCAAACTATAGTTCGGTAAGGTCAAGGTGGCTTGTTTTGCCACTTCAAACTACAGTAAAAGCTGGACACTATACAAGCCGGAAACCTACTCAACATGGAAAATATTTTTATTCCCAAACAACTTCCATAGAAATATCAAAGAAAATATCTAACTCTAACATGGAAACAGAAATCATTTTAAAATTTCACTAAATTAAAAAAAAACCTATATAAAATGGAAAAATAATAATTTTTTCCGTCTTATAAAGGAAAGAGTGATTTCGAATTTGAAACAATTGGTCAATCTGAACAAGGAATGGAAGAATTTTCTAAAGTGAAATTCATTTATAGGACTTCTTGAAGAAATTAATATGCAGGTAAATGCTTAAGAATATGTTAACATTGATAAAAACGTTTTAATAGAGGCAGGTTATAAAACTACGAGTGATTTAATCCAGTCGAGAAGAGAAGAAAATTCTATAAAAGAAGAAGACTGCAATGAAAAAGAGTTAGGAAGAAGTTTTCCAGAAACAGAAAAAATGAGAAAATTTGCCTATGCTACAAATAAATTGGCTGTGTTAGAAGAATTTTCTGAACATCTCAGTTGCATGCAAATTATTGAAAAAGTTTTGCAAATTTTGCCTATGCTACGAATAAATTGGCTGTGTTAGAAGAATTTTCTGAACATCTCAGTTGCATTCAAATTATTGAAAAAGTTTTGCAAATTTGTACAATGATGGAAAGATGTTTAAGTAAATATGCAAAACAAAAAACTCTTGACAAATATGGAAGTCGAAAGAAACTTTTGCAATTTTTGTACTTAAAGTAAAATTTTAAAATAAAATTGTAGTTCAATTCTACTTGTTGCATGTTTTCTAATACAGCATTGTATGTCCATTTTTTTTCCTTTTCAAAAATACCTTATGCATTTTATTATATAGGCTAATACAGTAATTTGGTGTTGTATTTTATTTATATATTATCAAAATATGTATTCTATTGCAATGACAATGTATTATAAATTCATTAAATGTATTTTTTATGCCAGAGTGAAACCTGTATATGCTGGAAAACTGTCTAAGACGGAAAAATTTTCTGCTCCCTTGGAATTCCAGCTTACACAGAGTTCACTGTATATAGATTCTTGAAGTTAGAACTTTTTTCTTTCATCAATATTTTTTCTTTGTTTATAGTTTATTGCAATCAGATTGCTCTTTCTGTTCTTAAAATCTTTTATTTTTCTAATTTTAAGAATTTTTTCATGAATGATTTATGAAAACAATCCGATATTAGCAATAAAAAATGTCTATAATTAATGTAATACAATAGTCATAATACATGTTACAAAATAAAATAAAAATACGGTACGTATATATTTTTATTCACTGTCCTGTTTCACTTATCCCCATGATTTACTGGTGTTAAGATGATCTCGTTTAACGCTGTTTCATTTAGTGCTTGGTTTTTTTTTGGAACGTATCCCCCGCGTTAAACGGGGTCTTCCTGTATATATAGAAATCAAATTTATATACCGTATCTGAAAATCAATCATAATTTACTCTTGGAGTTAAATTATCATATAATCTATAATTATAATCTTATAGATAAGTATGCAAATGTATATCATAGGAGACGAAATTTAATAAATTATTAATTTGTTGACTAGATATTTTTTTATTATTTTTCAATAAATTTGAGTTCATTTTATGTAAAAAAATCTTTTATATTTTGATTTTTATGCAATTTGTTTAAAATAAACAAATAACAGTCGAAAAATTCATTTTAAATAAAAAATTAAATTACCGTGTTTATATAAAGCAGTTCTGATAAACAATACACACAGGAATTTGAAAAATAAAAATAAAAAACCAGATGAAATAACTAAAATTATTTTACGAAACAAAACAGAAAATAAGATATTGAAGCCGTTTCGTATAACTGTAGAAAGACCAAAATTTAATAATTTCTGTAAAAATAAACAATGAGATATATATATAACAATTTTTTTATATAAATACTGTATTAACAACAACATTTTTCATTTTATAGCATTGGTAATAAGGTAATAACATACTTCAAGAAAAAATATTTCCGATTGATTTTTTCATTTTATATAAATCCGTGCTTCAAAACAAATTGTGTATCATTAAACGCATTTAAAAGAACTTTTACATATAATTTTAGCAATGACAAGTATTAAGTAAATATGACAGTAATTTCCAAAATTACAGTATATTTATTATCAGTTTCGCCTACAGAAATTATTAATAATATTTATACCGTGTCAATTCAGTATCAAATATTTAAAGGAAATGTTATTTTTTCTTGCAATTTTGTCGTTTTTAATTACATCGCGATTTTTCTGGATTTATCTGCATGACCCTGTATAGGAAGCATCCTTTTTGTTTGGTTTTAATATTTTTGTATTCATTAAGTTTATGATGATAAAATGGAGTGTAATCATAAATATTGGTAATAGGCAATTCATAAATTTTGGGCATTCCTAGCTTCTGACTTATAATCTCAAGGTTTAAATTGAACTCAATTTGTAAGTTAAGAACTACCTATATTAACATGTAAACAAAACCTTTGGCAATTTACAAAACATAAAATAAATATTACAATCCTGAACTCTCTACTAGTATTATCACAGATGTGTTTATTTATGTTTCTTATTAGAAATAATAGCCTCCAATGATGATTCCTAAATTTTTTTATTGGCAAAAATTTTTTTATAAGTTTTTTTATGAAAGTTGTTTTGTATGGATCTTGTTTGTAGAATTCCATTTTTTTGCCTGTCTTTTTAATTTTATATACGATTGTCGTTCCCTCGTTCCTACTTTATTTAGGCTATCTTCGAAATTACAAGTTAATTTTTCTCATATTAATGTCAAAAGTAAATTTACAGTTCTATTTCGAATACTGTTTATAAATAATTAATTTTTAACTACAAAAGTGAAAAACCAAAAATGGAATGACATTTCCGTAAAATTTTTGGATGTAGGAAGCGGGAAAAGTTATATAATTAAAACGTAGGAAGAGGGAAAGTTTTACATTGCAAGTATAGGAAAATGTTCGGACTTCCGAAAATAGATGTTTAAAGCGGGAAAGTCGTACGAAACGGGAACGCACGAGCGGGGTTTCACTGTATTCATATTGTTTCATTTATTAATTAATATAAATTTAATTTTGGAAATTCTAAGCAAACATGAATTTTTCATATTAAGAACTATAAAATACTTAAAACGAAAAATATTTCAAAAAGAACAAAAATATTATTAATTCTATTAAAATATCCAATATTATTTCTCAATCATTAATATTTTTATTACATTTTTACTGATATTTAGACAAAAAATAAATAATTATGAATTTATTCTATTTCCCAGGAATTTTTATCCAGCCTATTTTTCCCTGCAATTTGTGATAACAATTGTATTGGTTAAAAAACTATCTGTGGTTCAATTAGAGCAAATCAACAAACATTACAGCTACTTTTGTATGAGAAGAGACTTTTTAAAATTTATTAGGTATTTTGATATAAATTCAAAAAATTTTATTTAATAGCTTTTAATTAAGTATTCAAATGAAGAAGAAAACACAAACACAGTCATATAATATCAATTATTGCTTAGAATGACAAAATTTCGATGAATTTATGATATTTTTGAAATAATTACTGGATTGTGGTGCTGTCATTCAAAATAATTAACAACCAGTTCTGTCTATTTTTTCCTAAAAAATACTGCAACTAATTATAAAATAATACTTAAAATAGACACAATGGTATTATAATGCTATTTTACTATATATTTTCATTATTTAACATGCTTGCAAGAAGCTTTTCTTTCTACCTGGTTTTTACACCTTTTCCACTCTATTAGAATAGTTTTTGTCAAGTTGCCAAATTGTACAAGATATAATATATCTTGTGCAATATGTCAGCTTAACAATATGTCTAAAAGTGGCCATGGTCACTTTTAGAGTCAATCACAGACTGATCACAAACTATGATGGGGTCAATTAAAAGACTGAAAGATGGAGTTCAAGGAGTAGGCCTGGACCCCTTTTGAAAAACTGAAGGTGTAGGACTGGAATTGAGCCTGGATTCTCCAAGGTGGCAAGTGAATGCGTTACCATGTGGCTATCTAGCCAATACCTTCCACTTAATGAGCACTAAGCAGTAAGGCAACTCAGTGTCCACAATGGACCACCCAACCTGATAGATCAGATGTCATGAATTCAATGAGCTAAGTCAGGACCCTTCCTGAAAACAGGAAATGTGAAACTGGAAATTGAATTTGGATCCTCCAAGATATAAGCATAACATACTTTTATACTAACCATCTGGCTGACTTCTTACATGATGTTGAAAGAAAAAGAAACTATACTTTCTGTTAGAACAGAATATTTTCAAATAATTATATATGAATTGCACTCATGACTTTTATAATAATTTAAAATGAAATTTTTTTCATTTCATTTATTCTATAAAACATTTAGCAAGCTCAAAAGAATTTAATTGATTTTTCATTTTATCTTCATCACAAGTGGTTTGGAAAACCTGTCAAATTTTAACATTTTTGTAAAATTTCAAAATATAAAAATATTTCTGATATATATCAGGAATATTTTCATATCTTGAAATTTTGAAAAATAATAATGAAGGAATAACAATTTTTAGGTATGAGATGATTCCATGATGCCAATGATTAATAGTATCAAACTGATGTCTTCATAAAATTATTATATTTACCTGATTTATAATTTTTTGTTCACTGGCATCTGGCCTGACTTGTACATGAATAGTACCTGCTTTTATAACTGCAGAATGTTGCCAAAAATGTTGATCACTATATGAAAGAACACCATCTATGCTCATCACCTATTTTCATTATTAAAATAAATTATTATTATTATTATTATACAAACAAATGTATTTATAATAAAATTTTCAATTATAAACAATTCAAAAATAATTTATTATGAATTAAGAACTACCTTATTAAGAGCTGTAAAAATTTCTTTTTCAATTTTTCTTGGTACCCTTAAGAGTAACACCAATGAAGAATGTTTTAAAAGTGGCAAAACACTTAGAAATATTAAAACTGAAATAAATAAAGAGCATATTGGATCTGCAATGTAATAATCAAAATGTTCTATTAACAATGATGAAGAAATAACTCCAATGCTTCCTAAAGTATCTGCCAAGATATGTAAGAAAACACCTGAAAAAAATAAAATGAAAATTTGATTAATATACAGATTTTAACAGATATAAAAATTATATATTTTATGCTATTTATATAGAGAGTAATTCTAAAATCCTGATCCATTTTAATGAAATTACACTCTGATTTTCTCTTCTACGGGTTATATGAATCATGCTGATAAAAGAAGAGAGAATAGCTGTAGTTTGTGAACAATTGAAAGGTTAACCTATGCTAAGATACAAGAGGAGTGTAAGTGAAAATTTCACAAACCCAATCCAACAAGAGCAAATATCAAGATCTTGGTGAAGAACAGGAAGTGTATTGGATGAAGAACATTGGGACTTGTTGATTGTTTAGAAACAAAGGTATTAACAGTTTGTTTGGCTTCAGTATGGGTCCTCTTGGAAAAAGGATCTGAAAACCTTTTTGGGTTTTTTGAATTTTACATTCCTCCATGCAGGAAAGGTTTCCAAGGTTTTAAACTGGTAGGATTAAGATGTCAATGTGGGAATGGCCTGCCTCTATCTACACAAGATCCAGGAGGTCCCATTGCCAAGAGTGGACTAATCTCTAGATGGCACCATTCAAGACTTATTACCCTCTACATTCATCTTCTTAGATCCATGATTGCCAAAATGGTCAATACTGACTGCTATAGTCTGTACCAACTCTCAAGGGGTTGATGAGAGTTAAAGGATTGTTAGGGAATTGGTGAGAAATAAACAAGTCTTTAGGAGGTTTTTAGAAATTTTAATATTCAATAGAAAATAATAATCTAAAATTTCATTAATAATTGTTGTTAAAAAACATCAAGCCTACCCTTCACATTAAAAATAAATTTTAGTTCAATATAAAAATATCCTATGCTTGATTAATTGTAAATGTTTTTTAAAATACAGTTTATTATACACTACCATAATTATTACTATTCAAAAATCTTTCATAAAATAGATTTAAAAAGTATTTAATATTAAAACTTTCACTGGGGATCTCCAGATTTTTATGACATTATCAAAGGGGTCGTTGAGATAAAAAGTTTGGCAACCCTTCTTAGATAGTAACTCACATGTTAAGATTGGGGACCCTTACTCACCTCTGAAGCCATGCAGGTCAGATGTGGGGTATATTCTGCTCCCCATTCACATGGGAATCAGTTAATTAGGAGTCTACCATATTCTTTGTATTGGAAAGATAATGTATGCTTTGAAAATTGTTCATCAACTAAAAATTTGTAAAATAAAAATCTAATTTTTCTTAAAATAGACAAGTTGCTTAGTAATCTCTGGTTCGAAAGTGATGTAAATAGATAGAAAGTGCTCCAATTTTAAAATATTTTCATAACAATGATATTTTGTGTTATAAAATAGAAAAAAGAAAGCATTTGTATAAAATTCTTTAAATATATATTTCAGGAAAATGTCTGAAATGACCAAATTTTATTAATATCTGAAAATTTTAAGAACCAGATTTAATAATTTTAACATCTCTAAGAAAGTAATTTTCTGCTTGATCATCATCTATTAATTACACATTTAATCAAGTTGAATTTTAATATTCAATGTATACAAAATAACTTAAATTTAATTTCTCATTAAGTGGTCAGCTTAAGTTATAATAATTACGCTAATTATCTTTTCTTAAAATAAGTTTTTAAATTGTTTGTCAATAACTTCTCTCCTGTTTAGGAGGAGGTAAAAGTCATAGTTTCTAATGCTCTCACAAATTCAATTCCTTGTTATTCAGAGAAGCTACACAGATATAATGATCCAATGCTTTTAATATTCTGTTCCTTATGTTGCTTCAGATCTAATCCACTGTTTTATATAGTTTTGAATGCAACAAGCAAAATTCTTTTTAATTTTCTTTTTATTCTAAATAAAGAAATATTTTTAAATTTTAATTTTTCTTTCCTGAAAAATACTAGAAACCCTAATAAAAACTTTAAAATTATAATTTTAACCCTGATAAAATACCAGGGACCTCTTTAAGAATGACAATGATCCTAAGTTTATGTACATTTCTGAATAATGAAAAAATATGAAAAACAATCAGCTTAGAACTGAATAAATACAATATTTGATTTTGCATTTATCATCAATTGGAACAAATAATAGTTGAGAAAAACCAACTGAAAGAACCAAAAACTTTTTTGAGTTAAATTGATTAATTTAAGTCTATGCATTACTTCATTTTTTCAATTTTTTATATTAATCAATCATTAAAATAGTGTGACTTTTTTTAATCAATATTTGAATTGTAATGAATTATTTTTATATTAATATCTTACCTTGAATATTTGTATTATCAGCATGATGATGATGATGGGAATGGGAATGACTATGCCCATGCCCATGACTAGATGAAGGAGAATGACTATGTGTATGTGCATGACGAAAAGCAAAAATTCCAACTAAATTAACACAAAGACCAGCAACTGAAACAGTCTATAATAAAAATATACACAATGTAATTATAGGAAAAATTTTATATTTATTTATAATAAATATAGTAATATCATTTATATACAATATTATATATACATACATACATACATATGTACACTTATAAGTATCTTTCATTTTAAATTTTCCAATTTTTACATGCTAAATATTGATTTTAGAAAAATTTTTTAATCTGGTAGAGATTGCAACTCTTGATTATCAAACAAGGTGGTATAACATTACAGGAGCTCTCAATTTACAATAGTATTGTTCAAAAATTTTGATTACAATTTGAGTCCATTCTAATTTGAAAGACAAATTTTCCATAAGCACAATGCCATAAATGGAGGGTACATTCACAATTATCAAAATTCAAAATATTCATCATATTTTTAAAAAGTGATATAGTACAATAAAACAAACAAAAAGAAACATTTCAATCCTGCAAATACTTTATATAAAACAAAGGAACAAACTATCTTATAAAATCTAATAAATACAACAACAACACTAAGATAGATGATGAAAACATTTAATAATTCAATCCAGATTCATCCTGGAATACTTTTTTTTTCAATAAGCCATCTTCAGCAGGAACATATTGTAAATTTACATAAATACCATAAATAAACTTAAAATTCACAAGAAAATTCCAAAAAGAATGATTTAAAAACAAATTGTAAACAGCAGCAGTAACTATGGTAACTTACAGTGCAGTAACCATAACAACAAGGTTATGCAAAAAATAGCAATAGGTAACTACTACAAAAATATGCTAGAACATGAAATATAACATATTATGATAAAATAAATATTTAATTATTTTCAAAAACTAATAAAGTCTAGCACTAATTAGCATGCTAAATGTATAAAAACATTTTATTAATTGAAACATTTTCAGTAAACACCATCATCAGTAACATTCTAATGATTACAGAGCATATTTGAAAATATTACAGTCAGTCATGAACAGTCACTGTTGTGCATCCTTAAATTTAAGCAAAATCATAGACCATAAAAACAAATAATAAAATAAAATTTATATCTAAATTACAATAAAACAGATGAATAATTATATATTAACATAACTCTAATATTAATATAAACTAATGTAACGTAATTCATTTTAGATTTGATGTATACTTGTCTCATACGCTAAATATTCTATATAGCATACAGTCATGCTGCTAAAATTCCTTTTATAATTTTATCATAAATTTTATTATCTTTTCTTTTTTAAAATTTCTAGTGTTTCAGTAAGGAACCTTTCTTTGTGACTTGTACATTTTCTAACTACTTTGGCATCCTGCCATCTTATAGTAATGTCATTTTCATAAAACCTTGTCACTAATGCAATTGTTAACTTCACTCTGTTCTATGTCTCTTTGATGTTCATATAATCTATATTGATGGTCCTTTTAGCACTCCTATATAATATTCTTCTTTTTCTAAGTCCCAGTTGTTTTATAGGTATTTGATATATCCCTGCTTTTTTTATTTCCTCTCGTCATTTTCATTTCTTAATAGGTTAAACATGGTGGGATGTAGAGTTCGGATTTCCACCCGAATCTCTACAGTCCGGGCCCCGTCTCCCCTCTGTGTCAATCTTACGACTTGCCCGGATCTGTACAGTCTGGGCCCGACTCCCCTCTGTGTCAACCTTACGACTTGCCCGTATTTTAATTGTAATGGTAACTTCATTATTGTCCAACCAATTAGTCAAGTGATTAGCTGCTTCAAAATAATGCTCCATTAATGTTAACCAACTAATTATTTTATTGAAACCAAACTCAAAACTTACAACTTTAACTACAGTAGCATACGTTAATTTAAAATATATCCCGTAAAGAGCCACTTCTCTTTTCACAAGAAAACAGGTTAACTTCTTCTAATAAAAAAAAACAAATTTTTCTGCAGCAGATGTACAACTAAACAGTTTCATTAAAAATCCAATAGTAATTAACACCAATGTTAACCTTAAAAAAGACAATCTTGACACTCCAACAGTCTGGCTCAATAATGGCGACAGGACAACTGTGCCGCATAGTGGTTCTTCTTTTAACTGAAGTCTTCATTAACATAAAAAAACACAATAATAGAAAAAGAACTATCAAATAACAGTTAATCAACAAAATTATAGTCATTTGAAATTTAGAAGAAAAATAACACTTCAAACTCAGTCCTCCTTTCTGAAAATTAATAATCCTTAGAATCATGTGCAAACACCTCTGGTCGAGACTACGCACCAAGATAGCGTCCTCCTTAGCCAACAAACTCCAACTACAGACAACTCCCAAGTAAGTTTCCTTCCGAAACCTCACAGGGAGCTTTGTGCACATTTCTTAAAACTAAATAAAAAAAACATAAGAAATGTGCAATTTTTAGATATATTTGTACAGCTAGAAGAAAATTCCTTTAAGACCAAAATGTATAGGAAGCCATCTAATAATCAATTAATCATCCTATATTGGTCAAAGGGCATATTAATCAATGCATTAGCTCTCAATAAGATATAAAAAAGCAGCCTTATGCATATTTTAAGAAGGCTATCATGCATTGTAGTATGATCCATGACCAAGAATAAGAAATAAATAGAATTCTTGAATGTGATAGAAGAAAGAATAGAAAGGCTTTTTATGCAATCTATGCATAATAAAGTTTATATTATTAGGCAAAAATGCTAGTTTGGCACAGCAACAGAGCACCTCAATGAGCACAATTATTAGCTCAGAACAAGATCAACACAAAGTTTTTGTATTGCATGAGTAACTTTAGAACCTTAAAAATATAGTCGCAAAACAAAGTAAAATAGTCTCTATAAGAACTCCCACTGTGTTTAACTTATTAAGAAATGAAAAAGGTGAGAAAGGAAATAAAAAAAAACAGAGGTATGTCAAATACCTATAAACAATTGAGACTTAGAACAAGAAGAAAAATTTTACATATTTTTTAATATTTTCTGTCAAACAAAACATTTCAATAAAATTGTATTGTAGAGAAATGCAACTGGATAAGATGCAACATTTCTTCCCAGTGCCGGATCTAGATATTTTGTTTCCTGAGGCAACATTAGAAAATGGCACCATTCCTCTTCATTCATGCATATTAATACATAAATATATCTAATACTTTGGAACCAGGAATGTAATGATGTCAGATATACAGGGTGTAAATTATCATCTCCTTCAAAAAACTACACTACGACATAGACGAAATTCAGGCGATTAAAATGATATAAGACACTTGGGGTCGCAAATTGCAAGCAACGCCATAAATTGAACCTCAAACTAAGCTGAATGGCGTGGCGCTGTGTAGCACGAGCCAAGTGTGGGCGACTGTGTTCGCTCACACTTGACTCGTGCTTGGCTCACACTTTGCTTGATTGACAATGTGTAATACAGCGTCTTCTACCACAGCATTCAAATGAGGCACGGGGCCTCCAGCTTCTCGTCTGAATCCCTGTTAAGTTACAATAACATTACCAATGTACCGGTACTTTGGAAAATGATTAACACGGGTTTCAGTTGGAGTGTTACCATACCTGAAAAGTTCCCGTTTCACACAAGTTACGGTCTACAGTGCAAATAGTCTTGTAAGTAGGCAGTACTCACTGAGGGTAGCGCTCTTGGTACAGTCGTCTTGCTGCCAGTGCATTACCACGAGCTTCGCCAAAACACATCTACATGTTGGCTAACTTCGAATGATGGTAGCGTTCTTGGTACAGTCGTCTTGCTGCCACTGCACTTATTCCGTTGTCAAACTGACCATAAGAACAGTGTACCTTGTCGAACTGGTTAAACTAAATTAATCAACAGTCAACGGCGCAGTTTTTCTGCAATGACGTTGCAGCTCTTCTTCTTCGCCCCACTCGGGCTTCCGATTTGTGACCCCAAGTGTCTTATATCATTTTAATCGCCAGAATTTCGTCTACGTCGTAGTGTAGTTTTTTTGAAGGAAATAATTTACACCCTGTATAGTCACTGAGAAACATAGAAAAAACTTGGCTTGGGAGACAGTAAACTTAGACTGAGATTATATACATCTTTTAATGAAAATAAAGTTGTATCTATGTTAAAAACAATAATAATAATAAATAATGCATATTTGCAATTATGATGATCCTAACTATGATATGCCAATGCAGGAAACAAATATTTATTTTGTTTAGACAGACTTTCATTCAATCATGTAAATAATTACAATTTAATTCACACTGATTTCTCTCCCCTTTAATAAGTATTATCTGTTAGAAAAAAATACCATATGTCTTTCTAGATGAATTTTACACAAAATATTGTCAAGATAAATATAATTAAACTTGTGTGCGAAATTGCAACTGCATTTTTGCATACTCTCAAAATTTTCTCCCTAGGAGGCTGCCTTGCTCATCTCATCCTAGATCTGGCACTGCTCCTTCCCATACATGTCTTTCTCTATCCAGCTTTCTATTCACATTGTATTGCAATGTTTCAATGTTATAAGTCTGGAATTTTGTCTAAGTAGCCATACTTATTCCAATAGGAAATTGAATTTGTAAAATTTTATAATTTTAAAAGAAATTTTCGATTTATTTTAATGAATATCATATTGTTCCAAAATTTAAAAGTTGAGGGTTAGTTTATATATGGATTTCCAATTTTTTATCGATTTTTAAAATCTGTAGTATGAAGTTCTTAAACATGGATTGACTTATACAAGTGTGAGACGCCAGGGGGGCGTGATATAATATTTTACAAGCCTTAGCCTTGTGTGGACAACGTCAGGATGTGACGTTGTCCACCTGTTTTGTCGGCATCGTTTTCAACGATGCCGACAAAACAGGCGGGTTTGCCTAGCGGATGATGATGTGGGTTAATGTTGTGAGTAAAGATGGAGAGGTGCTCAAGGAAACAACGATAAACAGCTCGAACGGTTAACACCTTGGATCTTTATTCTTGAGAGAGAGAATTACAACATATCCCATAAAGGGAGGATAAATACCTTAAATAACAGGAGGATCTTGGTAGATCTTGCTTTAACACAATTTTATAGCACAACACTTATTATCTAGAATTCAGAGTTCTTAATGAAAACTTCGTCCCCACGGGGACCTATTTATGCTCATCGTCCAGTCTTTGGTTTCTTGGTGGTCTTCTACTAATGGTGCACAGCTTCGGATGGTAATTTCATTGTTAACTAATCACTCTAGGCGGGGAACACCTTTCATCTTTTGTATGGGATCTAACCCTGTTAGTGCAGTGCAGCTGGAGGAACGGGACGGCGGTTGTGAAACCTTGGCAGTGAAAACTGTTCTGTCTTTTTTCTCCTAGCCATTCTTTTCCCGTTCTCCCTCGGGTTCTCTCTCTCTTTTCTGTGGATCTCTCTGGGTCTCCGCCCCGATGGGGTGGTCGATCTCCTTTTTATAACATCCCCGAGTCGGGACCAAAACATCACATCTCACCCGAAATTCCCGGGCTTCGATGCATTCCCGGCTATTGTTTATTATTTCCTTTGCAGGTGGGGTCTACTGCGATAGTCCCTGGACACCTGCACAAGCACGATCATCACCCACGATACGTAATCCCTTTTTGTTTTCGAGATTTACAACGTTGAGAACGAAGTTTCGCGCCGAGCAGTGAAACTCGGTAAATGCTTTCTTTTCAATCTTAACGTTCTTCCTTCCGTTTACAGTTTCTTTGTTCGATGTTTTTAGCTTTCTCTCTTTTACAATTTCTTTGTTTGATATATTAAATTTTTCTTATAAATCGCGAATATAATTCGTATTTCCATGATCCTCACACGAGTATGTATAATAATTAGTGATTTCTGTTACTTCTGAAGAATTTTACTAAGGCAACTGGTAACAAAATAAAGTAATTTAAAAATTTTTCTCAGAACTTTTAATGCATTTATATATATAAAAAAATGGCTAATATAAAAAATTTTGGCCTTATCCAATTTAGTATAATATACTATATTGGAAATGACTATAATATTTAGGAAAATTCTAATTTTTAGAAATTTTATTAAAACATTAATTCTAAATTTTTAAATTATTTTGAATTATGAATTGAGAAATCATACTTAACTACTTATAGATTACCTATTATAAATATATACATGGTTTTTATAATTTGAGGCAGAAGACACTAACTGTTTATAAAATAAATATGAATATAATTATTAATATAATAATATAAATTAGAAAAATTTATTAAATCAAAAACATTTATAGTGCTATTGTACATTTATAGTGAAGAATATCGGTGCAGATCTTGCACCCTGTGCTACTTTGCTTCCTCTTCCCTTCTGCTTGCTTATGGGTTTATTAAATGCAGGAGAAAATCCTGTCCAAGTCATATTTTTCTGGCAAGGATCTATCTAGTATTATATGTGTTTTTGAATTAATTTTCTTGCAGAATGCCTTCTCATTATAAAAATTCACTCATATCACAGTTAAAGATTTCTCTTAATTTACATATAGATCAATGATTTTATGTATAAATACACAAATCACTGAATCCTTTGTGAAAATTGATATAAAATATAAAAACTGATGAATGTTAGATTATGTATTTATTGTATTGCCTTCCTAATGATAATTCAGAAATAATAAAATCAAATGATTATATATATTTAAATATATAATTAAGGATAGTTTTTATTTGATACATACAATAATTTTATTATATGAATGAATTAAATAACAAAGATTAATTAATAAAACTCAGTGCATTTGCCTTTATTAAAAAAAATACAGCAGACTCCCATACAATGCAAGGGATACATTCTATGTTATAGGAAATTGCATATTATTTATATAGTTTAAATAATATGCAGTTTAAATAAATATAAATAATATCATGTATTATTTATATTATATTTATAGTTATTTATAAATCTAGTACTAGTCGCAGTTTTTCACCATGTTATACGTATTCACGTTATAGGGAATGTGTTATATGGGAGCTTATGGTATTATAAAATTCTCATAAATTGTTTTCTCTCTGCAAACATTATTTATAAAAGTATGAAACAAATAAAATTTTTAAATTCTAACATAATAAATATATCATCATCAGATTTAAATTCATTATAAAATTTTTAGAAATAAAAGATAAGCCAAAATTAAATAATCTTGATTTATTTATAGGCATAAAAGTCTTGACCATGTCATTTAAAATATTCTCCAAAAATTGGGAATATTATTGTATGCATTTATATAAAATATGCCTTTTCATTAATCATTAAAAACCATATAAATTGATATCAAATTAATATAAGTCCATATCATAACTGAAAAGATTGAAATTTTGTTGGAATTATAAGCATCTTAGAGATATAATGATGCTAATAATATATGAAATCCATAATTATTGTTATATCTTTTTTTCATAATCATAATTATGTTTCTGACTTGTTTGTTAATAAGCTAGAGTTAAATTAAGAGGAATGCTGTATTAATTTACATAATATTTTCAATCTATATTAGCCATTATATACAATAATGTAATTAGTTTTCACAGACTTTTTCATAAGAAGTGAAATATTAATTAAAATATTTTTAAACAATCAAAAATCATTTGATTTCAGATGTTAATATCTAAATAAATAAGCAACTGGAAAGTCTATTTTATATTTGACATGTAGAGGAATGCTTATATTTTCACTAATCAAAAAATAACTTCAAAACTTGATTTTTGATGTATGAAGAATATGTATATTTTTATGATGAAACAGAAAAATGCCAAAATATTATTCTTAATAACTAAATAAAGTATTTAATTCTTATTTTTTAAATAAAATTTCCAAATCTCTGATATCATTTTGTACTTCTTTTATTAAAATTTACATTGAAAATAACTAATACAATACAGTTTTAATTAACAAGGTTTAACCATATTTATAAGCCAGAAAAATATAAATTAGTATATTAAATTTTTAATAGGATTATTTTTATTTTATTTATCAGTGCGGCCAATTTCTTTTATTTTTACCCATTTTATGTAGTTTTTGTCCTACGGATACAAAATTCACCACATGTTCTGATGATGGTACAGTGAGAATATGGGATTTTTTGAGATGTCATGAAGAAAAAATTCTGAGAGGTAAGTAGAATTTATCACAAAAGAATTTATATAAAAAATTTTACTACAAAATATATATTTTCAATTATAATAATTTTATTAAAAAAATGTTATTTTAGATCATGATGTAACTACATTTTTATTTACATATAAAATAATCTATATCTTCTCTCTAATAATATACATTAATATCCCATTTAACATATACTTATTTAATATATTTTTGCTATAATGTACAAACAATATTATTACTCATTCCTACTATAATATACCAATACCATCATATTATTTCATATCTAAAATCGCCATAATTACATGCATATAAGCATAAGATGCATATAAATACATAATAATAATAAAATATTTGCTAATTAATCAGAATCATCAGAGATTGCATATACTTAGTTGGAAATATCAAAGATCATCATATCTACATGTATATCAGAAACAATCCCCAACATTGCAGAATTTTTAGATTTTTAATACATAAAAAAATAGTTCATAATATTTTTACAAAATATTATGAACTATTTTTAAAAAAATCACTACTTTATAAAAAAAAATCATTAAAAAATAACATTTTGTATTATATAAATTCAAAGTATGAAATAATGCATTTTATATATATCAAAATAAACAATGGTAATTTTATATTGCATATTTTTTATGATTTATATGTTCTAAGAAAATACAGTTGTATTAATTTATTTAAATAAGAAGTTATTTTGAAAATTTTTTTAATAAAATTACATTTTATTTAACAAAAAAATTAAAACTATAATGATCTTCAAAGAAAGTGCATCTTTGCTTAAAATTGTAAGTACAGTAATTCCCTACCAACCATATAAGTTGCATTCCTGTAAAACACATGGCTGATAAAGTTAACTTTCTATGAGAAATGTTGGGTTAGGGAATCAATAAGAAAATCAAATGTTTGCAATACTTTTTATTATACATAATACTCTTTAAATACAAAAAAACTAATGAACGTAAAAACTAAAAAACGCAGGAGACTTAGAAATATTGATGAAGAAATGAGGGTAACTTTATCACATATTAGTCCTGGCATTGCTCAAATCTGCAAAAGATAATTAGCTCAGGCATCGTATTAAACTTGATTTAAAAATGTCCATTTTTCTAAAAGAGTTACTTACAGTTCTTAAGAATATATGTTTTTAATTAATGTTTCTTTACTGTTATTTAATGTGTAATATATAATTTTTAGTGTAAAATATATGTTCATGCATATTTTTATTATTTATGATCTTAGTGATACAGTGTTCTTCAAATTTTATTTACGATCAAAAGTGTTCCATGACTTTGAAAAGGTTAAGAACCTTTTTAGTAAATTAAGACAAAAAAAAGGTTAAGAATCACTGCTATACAATCATCTGCTGTATTAGCATACAAGAGTAGGGTGACATGATCTTTTGCAGTATTGAATTCTGGTGCAAATCATTCAGCTTTGGTGATGTAAGTCCTGCTAGACATATACTTCTAATAGAGATCCGTTTCATCTGCATTGAATTTGCAAATATTGTTATCTTCAATTATTTTTTAATTGTTCTAGATAAGTCTCTGCACATTGATCAGTTGACATTGTTTCTCCAACTATTTTTCTTTATGTTATGAAGGTTATGATGATGGAGGAAGTGCACAAACCATCCCTAGCTTTAAATTTAAAGCTAATAAGGGATAGTTATTTAAAGGTAGGGTCAAATTTAGATTGCTCAGAACTCTACCCCAGTTGTTCATATATTCTCATCATTTTATCACATATCCCTTAATTACTTAAGTAATTAAGGGATATGTGATAAAATGATGAGAATATATGAACTCTTTTTTGTGTTTTGTCCTTGATTCAAATATTAAATGTCTTTTCCTCCCTTTGCATAATGGAATCATAGGGCATACAGGTAACTTTAGCACTAGTAGCACTTCTACTAGCAGCGCTAGCTTTAATTGCTTCTTCACTTTTTTTAATGGTCCTTATAGGTGATTTGTTAACATTCATTAACCTGGCCATTGATGTAGCACTCTCGCCACATCCTAATCTTGTGGTGACAAGATTAGGGTTTTTTCTTTAACAATAACATATTTTTAGCCCTTTTGGTTGGTTTAACACTTTGTTTTACAAACGTTTGGAGCACATGATGATGAAAAAGAATAATCTGTCAGAACACAACTAATGCTAGATTGTATTTAGGAAAAATGCACATGAAATACAAACGAACATGAAATAACATTAGTATATATTCAAGGTACAGAAATGCAGGACTGATTGAGTCCATTCCTATTTAAATCTATTTACTATATATGTAGAAATTGCAATTATGTTGTCCTAGTAATTATAATTTAAGTGACTTAAAAAGAAAAAACAATCTCATTCAGATCTAAAATTAAAACTAAAACCAACATTGATCCTTTCTTTTCTACCCCATCCTTTCCCTCTCAGTGCAAAAATTCTCATCATTCTGTAAAATACAAAATGGAACATCTATAAAATTGTAATCTGCAGTGAAAAATAATAATAATGTTAAATAGAAAATAAACATTTAAAAAAGCACATAGTGGATACTATCAAAACCACATATACATAAATCACAGATCTGCAGTTGGTGAATTGTTACACATTTTTGTAACTATATACAGTGGATTCCGCTTAATTGGGACAGCCTCTCATAAAAAAAAATTTTTTTTATTCAAACAGCAAAGCCAGCGAAATGTTATTTAAATTATTAATAAATAATATTAAATTACTTACTTTCTAATCTTTTTAATA
Organism: Olivierus martensii; assembly: GCA_000484575.1. Taxonomy (NCBI): domain Eukaryota; kingdom Metazoa; phylum Arthropoda; class Arachnida; order Scorpiones; family Buthidae; genus Olivierus; species Olivierus martensii. Next base: position 16,988 of record AYEL01064924.1, on the reverse strand, counting down.
TTTTTTTCATTTCAATTTTCTTAAAAACTAGATTATTCAAAACATCTTTTGAAAAAAAAAAAGACTAAATGAAATGTAGGTGGTGAATAAAAATGGTGTTTTTTTATTTGATATATAAAAAATGAGTAAACATTAAACTTCTTTAAAATAATAAACTTTATTCTTTTGCAACTTAGCAAAGTTATTTTTGTATCAAATATATATATATATGAATTTTAAATAACAAAATGTGTGTCAAAATGCTTTATAATTAAGAAGAGTTTTATTTTAGAATAAAATCTATTCTACTTACTTCAAGATTCTGTGATTATTTGTTTCTGCAATAAGAATTGATTTGTTATCATGAGACAAATGATTCCATTTGGAAAATTAAGATCATTAAGTAAAACTGTAGCTTCATTACTATTTGGATCAAATCTGATAACACTAAAATTTAAATGTTCAAACATTATAATTAAATTCAAAACTTTTGAATCAAAGTTTTAAATATATATATAGCAGAATAAGCCAATAAATAAGAATTTAATAATTCTGTTAAAGAATAAATATTTATTAACTTTGATAAGGATTAGATTAGATATTTTATTTTATTATGTATTTATAATTTTAAGTTATAGCAAATAATATATTTTTAAGGTCAATTAATATGATTTAAAAGTGTTCATTATATGATTTTCTTCAAATATACATATAATAATGAGAGAAATTTGTTAAGTTTAAAAAAGCAATCTAGATGCATGACTAACATCAAAAATCAAATAATTATTAATTTCACTAAAAGTTTGTTAAAAAGAAATTTTAAGACAATCTTATAAAATTGAATTAAATGTTCAGAAAATATCTCATTGTATAAACAATCATCAATTTGAAATCTATTGAAGCATATTCAAAGGATTTCAAAACATTCAGTTTTGATCAAATAATTTTTTAATTTTTGATTATTCTATATGCAGTATGAAGTAAAACAAAAAAAATGCATGTAATCAGTGCCAGTTCTACATATGAGGCAGTGAGGCAACTGCCACAGGCACCAGATTGATAGAGGCGCCAAAGTAAATTGTAAAAATATGAAATGTATAATGAACAAAAAAAAAATATATTAATGTGACAAAATTTATAATTATACATAAATAAGAAATATTCTGACTGTGCTTTATCAGTTACTATAAATTTGAAATTAATTAAAAATTAACAGAATGTGTTTATTTTTCAATTTATAATTTTAGTTTTGCCATTTATTGCACTGAAAATTATCTTTATTATATTTTTATATGAGGTTGAGAGGCAGAGTGGCCTACACTATATTTCACTCAAGACACGAAAAAATACTGTTTAAGAGGCCTCCTAATTTTGAACTCCCATTGCTTTTATGTTATTAAAGGTTTTTATTTAAAATTCTGTACACTTTTTTAGCAATGCATTGTTTGGTATGTCTAATCTCTAGATAATTATCTATTTTAAAATTTTAGAAATTATATTGGATGGTCGGTCCACTTTGGTTTTGAACATTATTTATTTTAAAGGTTGATTGATCCTCTCTAAGCTACCTGATTTACACTGGTTGGAACATTTTGTACTTAAAGTTAGCTTGAACCATGTCAAATAAGCTGCCCTCTAGAGGACAGTAGCCAAAACTCAAAGGAGGAATGCACAAGAGAACCTCAAGAGCAGTACTGGGAGCAGTTTTCATAGCCCCAGTAATGTTCAGACAGGCTAGCCTTTGAATCTTTCCAAGTTCAGCCCTACAAGTCTTAAGTAAAACCCTTCGCCATCAAACAATGGGTCCACCACCAGCATAAGTAAGAATAGGTCTCACAACCATGGTATAAATCCAAAACAACAGCCCTGGCCTAAGACCCCAAGTCTTACCCAAAATACCTCTGCAAGCCCAAAGAGCCCTACAGACCTTCCCAACAACAAAATCAACGTTGGGCTTCCAAATCAAACCTTTGTCGAGCACAATGCCAAGGTATTTGACCTGGATAGAAAACTGCAATCTTTTACTGAAGAAGGTCAGCTCAGTTAACCCTACCAACTGTCTTCTTTGAGTAAAAGGTACAATAACAGTCTTAGCCGGATTAACGGACAATCCAACCCTATTACACCAAGAAGAAACTATATTGAGTGCCGTCTGAAAGACCTCAGATACAGTTCTGGGAAATTTCCTTACCACAATGATGGCTATGTCATCAGCATAACCAACAGTAAAGAAACTCTTCCCATTGAGTAAAAGCCAATGACTCATTCACCACAAGGCACCAAAGAAGGGGAGAAAGCACCCCCCCTGCGGACAACCCCTGTCAGTGAGAATTATAACTTTCTCTTCATAGAGTCTATTAAAAACAACCCTATGCCTCAAAAGGCATTGGCATGGAGCCAATCCAATGAATAATCATTGAACTGACTCCATGTCTAAAATAGCAAGGCTAATTTGCTCAAAATGTAGTAGTCAAAAATGCCCCTTGAATATCAAGGAAAGCACCAAGGGCAATCTCCTTGTACCCAGTAGCCCTCTCAATGAGCGCGCCAAGGGCAATCTCCTTGTACCCAATAGTCCTCTCAATGAGCGAGACAATCTCATGAAGAGCATGCTCAGTCGATTTGCCAGATTGATAGGCAAATTGATTGCGACAAAGGGGGATCCTAGACAAGGCCCCATCCCTAACAAACCTATCCACCAACCTCTCCAAAGTCTTCAAAAGAAAGAACATCAGGCTGATTGGACAATAAGACTTAGCCTCGGTATAAGAATTACGCCCAGGCTTAGATATAAAAGAAACCCTTACTTGCCTCCAGGACCATGGAACTTAGCCAAAAGCCAAACAGGTCCTAAAGACACAGCAAAGAGGAGAGGCCAGAACATCAATGTCCTTTTGCAAGAACACTGGCAAAATGCCATCTGGTCCCGCCGACTTAAAAGACTTAAAGACACTAATAACCCATCTAATACTAGACTGAGTAATCATCCCCCTCACAAGGTGCCAGTCCTCCCTCGTGGCATGATAATCACATCCATCAAGGTCAGACTGCACCTCAAGGAGGATGAATTCTCAATCAAAATAGACCAGGAAAATGTACCCGAAAAAGTTCCTTTAGAAAGAGTCCCTGCAAGTACTAGTCATACTGCCATCAGGCAGCTTAAGAGAACCAATAGAGACCCAGGAAAGTGTACCCGAAAAAGTTCCTTTAAAGAGTCCCTGCAGTCATACTGCCATCAGGCAGTTTAAGAACCAACCCTGCAAAAATTCCCATTAGACATTATCTTCAAAATCTGGATACCTCAGGTATATCCTCAATTCCCTGACAATACTGTTTCCAGGAAGACCTGTTAGCCTTTCTAATGGTGTTAACTAGTGAGAGCACTCCTATACGTCTCCCAATCACCAGTCCTCCTAGCTTTATTAAAAAGCCGCCTAACATTACGTCTAAGACTGTCCAGTCGATCATTCCACCAAGGAATGATCGACTGCCTTGATGAGCAAGTTTTGGTGATAGGATAAGAGAATTGACTGTTGAATCTGGTCAACAGTCATCTCTAAATCCTCCACCGAGCAAAATCTGCTCTGTTGTATACCCCCCAGGTTAAATTTAAGGTCTTTCCAAAGGAAGTCCAATTAGTCCTTCAAGGGTCCCTATATGTAACCTGACTAGGTGCCTGTAAATTAAAGCAAATATATCTGTGATCCGGAAAAGAAGGCTTACTAGACATGCCAATTCTCAATTAGGTCAGAAATACACTGAGTCCCTAACGTTAGGTCAATGACTTCCCTTCTGTTAACAACAGCAAAGGTAGGTTCATTACTCTTATTCAGAATAAAAAGGTTAGTACCCATCAGAAACTCCAATATGTGCTCCCCCCTTCGGTTGATGCTTTTGCTACCCCAGACTCCCATCAGAAACTCCAATAGGTGCTCCCCCCTACGGTTGATGTCGTTGTTACCCCAAACAAGATGAGAGTTAGCATTGACACCAACCAATAAATTAAAATGATTCATTTGACAAAATTCCACTAAAGACACAAACTCAGGTGTTGCAGAAGTTCGTCCTTATCATAAGGGAAATAAGCAGAGGAAACAATGAATTCCCTACTAGCATCCCCCTCATCAAACTTCACCCGAACAGTGGTAAGATCCCTAGAACAGAAATTCTAGACGGGTGAAACACGTATGTTATTCCTTATGAAAACACAAGTCCAAGGTCCACTATCAGAAGTACAAGAAGTAAAAGAAAACAACTCACCTTCCTTACAGTGAAGCCCCCTGTATTCGGCCCTTATAGTGCCACAGCTCTTGAATAAGAGCAAGGTCATAGCAGCCCCCACGAGCAGCCGACCCAAAAGGGCAGAAGCGGCTCAGGAATGCTGGAGGTTGATCTGAATCACCCTCAGACCCATGACATTACAGGTACCTAAGATGGGCAAAGATCCATGCCCTCCTCCATTGACTGGGGATCGGAAGGGCCAGTGGTACCCCCGGAAGTCCATTCCTTATCGGTGAGCCCAACCAGTTCATGCCCCTTTGCAGGAGCAATCACCAAAGCTCCTACAAAGGGTCAATCACCGAAGCTCCTCATTTCAAGCCTCCCAGACTTGGAATTAGGATCCAAAAGTACCTTAAAGGTTTCCTTGATCAACCCCAGAAAAAGCCTTATAATTAGCCGCTTTTATGGCCTTTGCCGAAGCAAGATCACTATCAGAATTAACTGCTGTCCTTTGGTGTCCCTACTACGACCCAAGACCCTCCAGTTTTTGATCTTAAACCCCAGATTGAATACTTGGAGTCAAGCCAAAAGTTGGTTTGCATTTTGTGTATGGGTATCTGCAGTGCGATAAGCCAACTTCACAGGCTTGGCTAGGTTCTTCGCAGGGATAACCCTCAAACGAATCCCCAGCCCAAGAGTACACCCATCCAAAAGCTGAATGAGCCACTGACAGGTGAACTCATTCATACAAGTATAAATAAAATTCATACAAGTAAAATGCACCATTGTCCAAAACATAGCCCCTGAGCCACCATCTTGGAGTCCAGATAACCCTCCTTGATGATGGCTACCCAAAAAGAAGCCAAGGCTTTCAAATAAGATCCAGGTTGAAAGCCCTGGGACCTCTTAGCAGGCCTCACCTCCTCAGAAGAGGGGGTAGACATCATAGATCTGGTTCTCTTCCCAACACCAGGGGTATCAGCAAGAGAATCAGACAAAGAAGCTAGTTGGGAAGAACTGCTCGGTAGCTGAAAACCACCGGTACCAGCCACTTCCCTCCTAGCCCTCCTCCGCTTTTGCCTAGCTTCTCCAGACAAACGCACCTTTCGCGGACTAGGTTTATTCCCAGAGGCAATAGTAACTCCAGGAGCCTGCTCCACCATCCCACAACCTTGGGGCACACCAGTGACCCTGACACCCTCAGATGAGGTACCAGGATCTCCACCCCCGCAATGGGGCAGAGAAGCAGCCTCCTCAAAACAGTTTTGGTTTTTAAAAATTTAGAATTTTGATCCATGCCAAAAGACAAACTGGAGGAAACATAAAAAATCATTGCCTGGTTATCCTCCAATATGGGCGGAAGACTAACTACGACAAGGTTTTGCCAGGTGCCCTGAAGGGATCGTTAACGACACTACATCTTTAGCTATCCCAATGCCACTCAACTCACAGCACGATACCACACGCTTTAGTTTGGGTAGGACTCTCTCTTAGTCTGGCCCCTTACCTTCGACCTGTCCGGCATGGGAGACCCTACCAGTAGCAAAGGCCAGTCAGCAAGAATGGTGGCTTAATGGGGGCATCTTATCGGGGTTTGACTGTATTTAATATTTCTGAAGTGTGCAAGAATGTGCAGAGAGAGTTCTGATCCTCAAGTCTACTACTGGCATAGCTCTCAGGATCCTTGGAACATGCAAACTCCTTCACCAAGACAAGGTGGAGACATCACCAAGGGAGGTTTATTCGGCGTAATTTTGGTTATAACCCATCTTTAACAAAAAATACAAGATCTTTGCATTTTTTGTAAAAGATGGTTTATAACCGAAAGTATCTGAAAGTACTCTGAATAAAGAATTTTTAATATCAACTGTGTAAAGTGCTTGAATGTTACATTATTTTCAATAATAATAATATATTTCATATATAATTATTATTTTATGGTAAAATGAATTAATAGTTTTTATGTTTTTAAGTCAGTTATATATTTTTATTAATTATGTTCCTTATTGCTTTGTTTTAATTATGTGAAAATATAATACTTATCCTGTTATAGATTTATCAAAAATTATATTATTTACTTACATTATGCAAAATAACTTTTAAATATAGAATTTTTGAGTTTGAAATTTGTTTTGCTTAAAACTAGTATGACCAAATTACGGTTCATAAACTGCATGTAACTCTTTAGTATCTTCAATGTGGTTCCATACCATTAGCAGCCAATACTTAGTATGAAACAGAACATATTTAATTTAAAAAAATAATATATTTTAATTTGTTTATTTATTGTAAAAAATAATATGCGTCTATAAAAAAAATAAATATATGTGAAACATATTAATAATTTTTGAAACTTTGAAATCATTGGTTAAGATTATCCTGAAAAAACTGATTGTAGTTCTCTAATATAAATTCTCCTATATAGCTCATGGTGACATGAAGTTTGGCCATCCAGAGCTTAGAACATAGATTGCATGTTTTCAAATAAAACATGTATAATATGTTCAAAACAAAACAAAAATTGTTAGGCCATCTTCAATTATAAAATAGTTGTAATATCAAACAAAATAACTCTTTTATCATCGAAATTAGCCTAAGAATGAAGTCAAAAACATTTTTACAAAAAAAAAAACTTCTGTTCCTAGTATTAAGAGAAACCCTGATGAGTTCACCTTTGGCCTCATCCAAAGGTGAACTCATCAGGGAATTAATTGTTTAGACAGCAGGACTTCCAATCATGACATATGTGAAAGAGAACTTTAAATTGTATGCCCATTATATAAATGACATTTTGATTAATCCCAAGGATAAAATCTACTCCAGAATTTTTAGATAAAGTTAACAGTAATAATTTCAGTATTTATTTTCAAAGGGAGCAGTGCACTTTTACAACCCATTCACTTTTAGGCCTCTAGATTATGAAAGAAACTACCAAGATGTATCATAAATCAGGGATAGTCCTACATATATTCATTGGAAATCATTAGACTAATATACTTATAAAATGAGTATTGTTAAATCATTGACCAGACATACTTATCAGTTATGTCCCATTTCACAGATTTGCAAGATGAATTAACTTTTATTGTCAACACTTTTAATAAGCATTGATATTTAATCAAGAAAATATAGAAAGTTATTCAACAAGTAAAAAATATGTTTTATCTGTTACTTCTACTAAGCATAGTCCTGTTGTGCTGCATTTTATAAATATCAATACAAGTCTTCCTCCACATGATATGCTTAAGAAAGTTAAATGTACTATGGAGAAAGATTTTAACATCAATATACCACATAATAAAAATAAGAATATAAACAAGATCAACAATGCAAAGGAATGGGATTTATAAAATTTTTTTTTTGAACAATGAAACTGAAACTACTTCATCATATATAGGAATAACTGGTAAACAGCTGAAAAATAGAATTGATGAACATAAAAGAGATGATCACCTTGGTAATACTTCTACCACCCTTAATAAAAATGGCATATAATAACAATATTATCATTTTCTGGAATGATACACAAATCATTCCATATAGATAAAAAGATTATATCAAAGAGAAATAGAGCATTTATGAGCATAATAGAACAGAACAAATTATTGACATAAAGGATACTAGCTCATTCCTTCTGCCTGGGAGACTTTAAGTTAATCAATCAAAGTCATGTATGAAAGGTATTAATGTAGCATTTTATTTTATTTATTTTATATTATTTTTGTCCTTTAAATTATTAGTATTGTAACATTAGCATTACATTTGTAAATACCTTATCTTTAATTTTGCTAGTTTAACATATTTTGTTAATTGAATTTTAAATTTAAATTTGCTTGTTCTATTCCTGTATTTGTTTGTTTGCTTACTAATGGCTTACTGATGATGGATTGTTATTTGGAAAAAATTTTTAATAATCATTTTAAGTTAAATTACTGTTATTATAGGCTTGTTTTTGTCTAAAAAATTTTCCTATCTAGAACTATTTATTGTGTATTAATAAATATGATGTTTACTGATATAGACTTGAAATTCTGAAAAAAGATAAACTAAATGATTTAGAAATATAACTAAATAAATATATTATGTGTAATTCTTATATCAACTCAAATTCAAATTCAGATATAGATAAGTCATTTGTATGCCAAAAATATTTTTTGAGAAATCATATTGTTTGCAGTCATATCTATGTTGGATTTTGATAAGAAATCAAAGTTTTTTTTTAATAAATTTATCCTATATCTTATAGACATTATTATTATTATTATTATTATTATTATTATTATTATTCAAATAATTTATATGGTCAAAATAATTTTTGTGCATGGACATTATCAATTTGTTAGAGTTCTGTTTTAAACAAGTTTTGTAAAAGTTGAAATTTAGTTTGTTGGCATTAATTATTCTATTAAGACATCTTGTTCTAATAAATTTCATGAGATATAAGAAATCCTGAAATAGATATAAGAAATCCTGAAATCCTGAAATAGTTCAATGCTCAAATATAGTTTGAGCATTGAACTATTTCAGCAATTTGTATACAGATCAATTCCATTTTTTGATATTAAAGTGTTTTTGAAAATGCTTCTAAATCAAATTCTTGTAAATTCGGAACTAAATTATCATTGACTTATAATCTGCATACAGTCAGTCCTCTACTTATGAGGTTTCAACTTATACGTTTTCAAAATTATGCAGTTTTTAAAAACTAATAATGCCATCTATTGTCTTATTAAAAAATTAATTTATTTTTTATTTAAACTGTAAAGATGGTGGAGAAACATAAAATGACAGATAATAAAAACAGCTCAGAAAGAAGAGCAATTACTTTTGAAAGTAAATTAGAAATAATAAAACGAAATTGAAAATAGTAAAAAGATTATAGATATTGCTCATTTAAACAAAATTAGACCCTCCAAGTGTCACGCGATTCATGGGACAGTCCCGCATTTCTGAAGCAATCCCGCCATCCCACCCGCGATAGCCAAATATCACGCTTTTTGGCCATTTTTTTTATTTTGTTGTCGTTAAATCTGATAAAATATTTATTAAACATTATACTTATACTGTTTAATATTGATGTCGATAGTCACCACACTCACCAGTTAACCGCTAGATGGTACGAGAATAGCAACCAATGAACTTCAATCATTGATATATAGATGATTTTGATAGCTCTTTCTCGTTCTCATTTTCTCCATTTTGTTCCATTCTAGAAAGAAACACCTAATAAAGCACATGCTCATAGGAAAATTAAATTTGACCTGAAATGAGTTTCGATGCATCAGGAAGGAAAAAGATAATGACTTTCATGCTTTTTGCATTGTTTTCTGCAAAATATTTGCAATCGAGCATCAAGGCAAGGAGGACATTAAGCATCATGTGACTGGGCCCTAACATGCGAAGAAACAAAGATGTAGACAAGAACAGATTATCGCAAGGGTTTTATCTGTCATTAATAAAATCAAGATAGCCAAGCACATTGAACAATGAGATAATATCAATCTTAGTATGTGCAAAAATAAATATTATAAAGAAGCATGTTTTAACAAGCAGATTAGCGATAGTGCACTGACAAAATGTAAGTTAGCTATGTGGATGTATAATAAAGTGCATACAAATTCAAAATAATAAACATATGTTAGATTTATATAAGAAATCAAAAATGAACTATTTGTCCAGCAAATGACCTGTATGTCCCGCATTTTGACTCATTGTGTCCAGCAAAAGAAGTGTGAGACCTTGGAGGGTCTATAAAATGGATAAATCAATTGTAAGAAAACTTAATAAAAGATAAAGATAAAATCATAGAACATGAGAAAAGTTCTATCCCAATGCAAGCAATGATTTTTAAGAAATATCATTAAAAAATATTCCATTTTTATGCATTGTTTGACTTATGTGGATTTTCAATTTGTGTGGAAATCTTTGGAACAAATTAACTGGATAATTAGAGGACTTACAGTACTTAGAGTTTTAGAATTTTCTCTAGAAAAATCATCCTATGTGATGTTATAGTCTTATAAACCAATAACAACAAAGACAGAAATATTGCTTACTTCTTATTTTAATGATATTTATTAGTAATTTATAGAAAGTCCAAACAAAAAAGGATGGCCTCATTTTAGTATGCACAATAGAATTAGTAAGTATTAATTACTTATTGAAATGAAAATAATTTGCAAAATTCAGGGCCATCATGGAAGCTGATAAGAAATTTAGAAGAAAATTTTAATTTGTTCAGAAATATAACAATTTTTTTTATAATCATATAACATTAACTGGGAAATCAAATATTTATTAGTCTTCACTTTAACTTATAATACTTCTCCTCCTATCATGTGATATCTTCACACATTAATCATCCATTCTATTTTTATTAGACTACTGTATTTTTTAAATGCTTATAATGTAATTAAATTAATTATTTTTAAAAATCTGGTAACCAATTGATTTACTTTTATTCAAATGTTTATTTCATTTAATATTAATTTAAATAATATTTTAATTTTATTGAATCATTTGATTTATTTTTTATTATATGTATTATAAATAAATTATAAATGAATATTGCAAATAATCTCTCTTCCTTGGCTATGCATTGATCTTTCATATTCTAATTCATAAAACAAAAACAAACCCAACTAAGAAAATAAAATTTACTATAGCCTTCCTGTCATTGATATTATTTTTTTGATAAGTAATCACTTCTCATTGGTTGAAAACAAAGGGAAAACTCTAAGTATACAGAGTATAAATGAAAAAAATTATGCATTCCTGAGCCCCAAAAAGGTCAGTCAGTTTTCATTCAAATATACTGACATACATCTATTTATATAAACAGTGGCAAAATTATATCAATAATTAGAATTAATTTTCATAATGCAATCTAAGAAAAGAAAGATTTCTTAAAGAAAATCCATAATAAATATGTTGACCATGATATGGAAACAAGCACATTGAATAGTAAAACTGCCTTTAACTAATGAAATTCAAAAAACTGCTAAAATCCAAATTTAATTGGTATTACAAAATTGTATTAGGAAGCACTTAAAGCAGTAGGATAAAAAACTTGAACTCCCACTACAAATAACCTTTTGTTTGCTTTGAATACTTATGTTGCCAATCGAAAATGTTTTGAGGTTGCCACCTGAAAATTTTTAATTTTTTTTTTTTCAAATATATTTTGAAATTTATATAAATTACCATCAGAATTATAAACAAGAATTCAAATTTCTATTATTTTATCATAAATAATAATAATAGTTCTGGAAGTTTTGTTGTTATTTAAATATGGCAACAAGATGTTAGCAAGGCAGATGGACGTCAATTATGGGATTTTTTATATTTTTCTCAGAATCTCTTTCAAAAGAATTAGGAACAGGAAAGTCCCATGGTGTATCCAAATTTGCGGTATAAATGACAGCGTTATATCCAGGGAGCACTGTACTGTAATAATAAATAATAAAAATACAAAAGAGCTAATAAGAATAATATAATAGGTCAGGGTTAAATCTGCACACAGGTTCATTTCTGAGTCCATATTTCCATATTTCATTTTGAAATCTATTGGCCAACTCAATTAGGGTCAGGGACATACTCAATTAATATTTAGTGGGAAAATGTTGATGACAAATTTGTTGACAGAGCATTCAGTTAAATAAAATTTACCAATAAGTATCAATTTTCAATTGAATATACAAAAATTTATTATATAATGATGACAGTTGTTTCTTTCATATTAAAATATAAAGATTTTTGAATCTTCTTCATTGAGTAGTTAAGAAAAATTTTCAAAAAGACTTCTCATACAATTCATGATTTAATTAATTAAAAATTTAAAAATATTTATTTTTAAATTGAAGAAAAAATTTAGAAATATAACATAATATTGTATAAAATATTAAAAAGCCAACATATAAATGACTGTATAAATGTAAAATATGTAATAAAATAAATGTAAACTTTCTTTGCAATATTTTAGTGGCTATATCCTTCAATTAAAATCAAGATTTTTTCAGAAATTATTTTTTTTGTTTGGCATATTGTTCTTATAAATTCAAATAGTAATTAAACTAGAACAACTCAGATATATTAATATTTTACACAAAGTTTTGGCAGGCACAATATTTATTTCATATTCATCATTTATTTTTTAAAACAATGCTTATTCAACATTACTGTACTGTAATACATTTAAAAATATGTTGAATATTCTAAGTTTTAATATTTGGAAACTAATCTCCATTTGTAGCATTGTATTTATGGGAAATCATGTTTCAATTTAGGAGAGATTTGAATTACAACCAAAAGTTTTGAACTCAGCATATCATAAGTCAGGATCTCAATATGAATATTTATAAATAATAATAAAATAATAATTTATAATTATTTTTATTTACATTTACATAATATTATAGATAATACATTTTATTAAATTGAATATAATATTTTCTTTCAGTCTCATGCAGCTTGTTATAAGAATATACCTCCAGAGTGTAACTTTGGTGTAGTACAAAGTATAATGCTTCCTCCTAGTTGTGTGATAATACCTCGTACTGATGTCCCTTTAGAAACAATCATAGGAGTGCAATCACGGAGAAGAGAGACAACTTCTCGTAAATATAAAATTATTTTATAAGTATAAATATACTATATATGAAATTTTCTATCCCTAAGTTATTCTGCCCCAACTTCATGTTCCTATCCATGTTTGGATTACTAAATACAATTGAATATATTTTAAAAAAATTTTTGAAGAAGTCTGTATATATTGATACATGGGGCAGTGAAAAATTTGAAAATTTTTGGTAAGATCATAAGATTCACCTGTTGACTTGCACTGCCTTTCCATCATGCCTACTGTGTGATCAGCCATATTTCCTAATAAAGAATCAGTTAAAATCAGATATGAATCAGTAAAATTCATATTTTCGTTACTAGGAAATATGATGTATCATAATCAATATATAAGTGCCTAATAAATGAATATTTTTGAATCTAAATATGTTCAAAAATATTAATTTATGTACATTCATATATATTCATATGTTTTTAATTCCATAAAAATATGAATCTTACTGATACATATTTTTTTTGGGTTAAAAATTAAATAGTTCCAATTATTTAGAAATATGGGATGATTATTTTTCAGCTGATTTAAAATATCAGATATGTTTCCTAGTAATCACACATGTGATTACTAGGAACATTAATTTAAATTCTTTCAAATTATTAAAATTTCTGTTAAAATATATCAAGGGATTAATTTGGACAGTATTAGGTTCAATTTAGATATTTCTCTTGAAGTTTGGTCTAAAAAGTTTATATAAATATAAAAAAAATATTTGATCAAAAAGTTCCTTTAAACGAATTTAATATTTTTTCTATATTTATATAAACTTTTTAGACCAAACTTCAAGGGAAATATTCATTTTTTTTATGTCTGAACCCCCTGCTTCAGAGCTCAAAAATCAATAAAAATGATGTCTTCTAGGTTTAGAACAATATGATATTCATTGAAGTAAATAGATAATTTTTTTTAATTTAAAAATTTTTCAAAATCTGGTTCATTATAAGAATAAATGATGAAATGCAATACTTATAGTATTGAAACCTTTCAATATGATATGAAGAAAATGCTGAATGATGAGTAGGATGTGATAATGTCATGTTGTGTCTAATCATGTTTACAAAACAATTTTATTGAAGTGTTTTTTTTAGCAGAAAATGTCAAATAAATATTAAAAGTTTCTGTTATTTTCAAATTTCAACAAAAATATTTAACAAAAGTTTAAATGATATAAAAAATGAGAATCAAAACAAGCAAAAAAAATTTTGTTGCAATTGATGGGAATGTAAAGCTGATCAGCACAAATATGATTATCAGAAGTACATATCTGATGTCTGAAATAAGCTGCAAAATAATCATTGTGTATTTTCAAATACTTCTGATCATTTAGAAAATATGGAATGATTATTTTCATCAGAAATCACCATATTTGTTACCTCAAAATGTGATATTGTTTTGGAAGAAGCATTACAGAAATGCATATATTTAATTTGATTTTATTCACCATTTCATGGTGGTCATCTTTGTTGAATAGTCCATTGTGTTGTCATCCAGTGACCACACATGGACTATTCAACAAAGATGAACACCATGGAGAGTGTTTCACTGGTAGTCAACTGTGTCAGCTTAATTGTAATATGTGGCTTATTTCCAGAGTAATTAAGCACTAATTAGATTACAATAACAAATATATTAATTATTATTATTTCATGTCATAACAATATTTATATTTAATATTAACTAATGACACATACATTAATAGCAGCCATGTTTACTGATTAAAAAAAAATTGACCTACACTTTCCCATTGTTATTTGTGAAATACGCAATAAATTCATATTTTTTGAATTTATTTAAATATGAACATTCTCATACATCTGCAATATTTTTAATATTATGATTAAGCAGAAATAGGTATATTTTAGAAAAACATCTTAATACACTATTAATGTAAGTTTAAGATCTTAAGGAATGCTGCTCTTTTAGGTGTCTAACAATGTGAAAGATCAACTTCAAGCACTACTAAGCAGTGCAAAATTATTTTGTAAAAATTTTTTATTTTGAAAAATGTTTTCAGCATCTTTTAGCCATCTTCAACTCTTACAACAAAATTTAACTTAGAGAACAATTGACTGTTATAAAACTGTTAGCATTCTAGAACAAATAACAAACTCAAACATTTGAAAAAAGTTTAAAAATCTATAAATTATTTTTATATTTATAATAATAAGCCTTGAAAATAAGTTTTAATATGTTTAGCGATGTTATAGTCTTGTCAATGCTACTGACCCCTGTTACATTGCACTACTTCCTTCAAAGCAAATTTCCACTCATCTGAAATATTATTTGTTTGTTTTTCATTTATGACTCTTTCTTGATAGCTCCCCATGTAGATCTTATTTCTTCTGCTACGAATATAATGTTAAAATAGAATGGGAAAACGCTAAAGTGATTAAGCAACTATATGATGCAAAGGAGCTAAGTGTAGTGGAAGAAATACAGATCTACACGGGGAGCCGTCAAGGAAGAGTCATAAATGAAAAACAAACAAATAATATTTCAGATGTGTGGAAGTTTGCCTTGAAGGAAGTAGTGCAATGAAATGGGGGTCAGTAACATTAGTGAGACTATAACATCGCTAAACATATTAAAACTTATTTTCAAGGCTTATTATTGTAAATTTAAAAATAATTTATAGGTTTTTAAACTTTTTTCAAATGTTTGAATTTGTTCTTCTTTCTAGAATGCTAACAGTTTTATAACAGTCAATTGTTCTCTAAGTTAAATTTTGTTGTAAGAGTTGAAGATGGCTAAAAGATGCCAAACATGTTTCTTGAAATAAAAAATTTTTCCAAAATAATTTTGGACTGCTTAGTAGTGCTTGAAGTTGATATTTCACAATGTAAGTTTATATTTAAATAAATTAAAAAATATGAATTTACTTGGTGTTTCACAAATAACAATGGAAAAGTGTAGATCAATGTTTTAATGAGTAAACATAATGTAAGGAGGATGCAATATGATCATTTTATATTTTTTGATTATATATGTGCAGTATCCAATATTTAAATATCTACAAAAATATTAATTTATATAATCATATCATATCACATATTTTAATAAAAGAAATCAAAAGAATCAGTAAGATTATGATTTCTATTAAGAATAAATATAGCAGATTGTGTGAATGGTGTAACAGGAATGTAATGCAACTGTACTGGTGAATCTTATGATGATGTAGTTTCCAAATTGTTGTACTCTATTCTATGTAAAAGCTGATTCTATTCTTCAAAAAAATTTTTTGGAAAAATTTCTTAGCTTATACATAATATATAGTTTATAAATTATTACTTTTTAAATATTTTCTATTTAATGTGTTTTTTTAGAAGAAATTCGAGAAAAATAATTTATCATATATGATCATAACCAAATTTATCAAAATTAATTTATTCTTCAAAAATTTAATTTTGATATGAAATTATTTTAAAATTTATTTAATTTAATATAATAATTAATTTTTAAATATTGTAATTGTGTTTTAAAAGTGAATAAAATTAATCTAATATTTTCATAGTCTCCTCTCATTATGTAGCACGTAGTATATCTGAAGAATTCTCATCAACAAGTGATCTAAAAAATAAAGAATTTGATGATTATCCTTCTCCTAAAGAAAAAGATAAAGATGAAGGTAAATTTGAATTTTCTCTGTTCAGATATGGATTGCAAATTTGAACATTTGAGATACTGTTCATTACAGTTATTTAGATTTTCTGATCATATACTCAGTAAATCAAAGTTTATTATCATACAATAATCAAATATCAATCAAATAAGTCCAAGCATTACTAATTTGGATTAATTGAAATTAATGGTTAATTAAATTTAAATCAATGTGATTCTTCTTATGTTCTATTTATTGACTAACAATTAAACTATAAATGTTATAATTTATTTAAAAATGAAATTTATCTCAAGTCCAGAATCAAATTAGGATCTTTAGGATAACTCTTAACATTCTATCAGTAGGTTATTTCTTAATTAATTAATCCTAGTTGATTGTTTATTTGGTTCATTATATAGAATATAATAAAGAGAAAATGAGTATAATGTTTGAAAGCATTTAATAGTTTATTTAAATCTACTACAAAAACAATTTAAATATATTTTTAAATATATTGACTATAATTTATAATTTTATTTTCAATAAATTAATTAATTT
>AYEL01064923.1:0-13227 GCA_000484575.1 Olivierus martensii | reverse complement strand
AATAAATTAATTAATTTAATTAAAACTTATGATAATTTGTAGGTTTAACATTAAACAAAACTTTTTTAAACTATAATATTATTTGAATATATAATCATACTTATAATAATCTCTATTTATTTTTAACATTTTTAATAAATCTTTTTATTCACTATTAAATTAAATAAAATATCTAATTGTTAGTAAAGTTAAAGTCCATCTATGTGTTTTTAGATACATTATCAACATATATTGTTGCAATAACTGCCAAGAGAGTGACAAAGAGCAAAAATTGTTACTATTGATGGTAATTGCCTTATAAATAGGGTTGCCATGTGTAGTTCTGCAGGTTATACACCCCATAAGGATGCTTGATCAAAGTGCCATCTGGAGTTGTTAAGTTATAAAATAAAAAAAATTGTTTTTAATATTATAAAGTGATGGCATAGTAACTGCCTTGATTTTATGTATTTTGTGTTTTGTAATTATTAGCCATACTGTTTTATATAGCAAAACTGCAAAATGATGCAACATACATTTGATATATACACTTAATTATTGAACAACTCAAAAATATAAATAAATTTAAAGTACAGTAAGACCTCGTTTAATGCGGGGGATACGTTCCAAGGAAACCAAGTGCTAAATGAAACAGTGTTAATTGAGGTTATCTTAACATGTAAATAATAGAAATAGGTGAAACATGATAGTGAATAAAAAAATATACATACCATTTTTTTAATTTTATTTTGTAATGTATTATTACAATTGTATTACATTAATTATAGATATTTTTTATTGCTAATATCAATTTGTATTCATAAATCATTCATGAAATATCAAAAGTATTTGAGTAAATAATTTGTTTGTGATGAGGAAGGTTCTTTCTCATTTGACATTGTTTTTTCATTAAGAAGTCATCTAATGTCATTTGCCTTCCCTCTTTCATTCAGCAAAGAATTGCTGATAGCAAGATATCACATCCATGACACTTTGTCTTGCTTTTGAATTTTTATCAAAATTTGAATCATTCTATATAAACTGATTCATAATTTCCATAATATTGGCTAAACTAAGGTTAAAATTAAAATGGGATATTGTTGTTTTTATTACTGTAAAATGATCCTAATGATTGATCATAAATATGAACTGTGACTGTAGTAGACTTTCCTATGTACTGCACTGCACTGATATCAAATACACTGCAAGACAACATAGGAGTATCAAGCTACAAGCTGTAAATATAAGGGTCTGAAAAACTGTGCCAAAGTAAATCAATAAAAAATATAGAATTAAAAAAATCGCATTATATTGAAACAGCATTAAGCAGGGTCTTACTGTACACAGAACCAATCAGAATTTTGAAAACTTTATAAATTCTGGTTAAGAAAATAACAGATATTTTAGAGATTGGTCCTGTTTTTCCTTGATAAACAAAGAAAAGATTGCTTCAAAGCAATAGATGATCTTATAAAAGAATTAAAAAGGAATTTTAAAATACAGTACACTTTTTCTGCAATACTAGACACAATAATATTATCTCTTAATGAAAGATTTCAGCTACTAAAAACATAATAAAGTAGTTTACATCATGAGTAATATTAATAAATTAAAAGAATGGAACAAAACAGAAATATTAAAATATAGCAAAGATTTACCTTTGAATCTGACTGACAATAAAAATACAAATAAATGCAATATTGAAAGCATAGCACTTTTTGACAAATTTAAAACTTTGTAATGTTTTATAGAAAAAAGAAATGAGCCAAATCAATGCTTTAAATTTTATTTATTAAAGTAATTTAAAGCATTGATTTCCAACTACTTCAATTACTTTGGTTATTTATTTAATTCTACCAATGTCATTATCTTTTTGATAAGAGAGCTTCTCAAAACTCAAAATAATCAAAAATTATTTTATGATACACTATATTGCAAGAATAGTTATTAAGTTTGGTAATAATATACTGAAGAGTGAAAATTAAGTTAAAAAACAAAAAATAAGATTTATAAAAAAATTTTAAATGAAATTTTGTGAAACTTTATGATTTTGAACGCTGTTATTATATTCAAACATATATACATAAATTAAAACATTTTAGTTTGGTTTTAAAAAACTCAGGAGTTAAATTTCAAAATAGTCAAAATGATCAAAATAATAATGTAGGAAAAATCATAAAACAAATCTTAATAAGGAATATGATCATTTTGGACTGCATTGGAACCTCCACTATGCCTTCTCATATCGGATACAATGTTATCAAAAAGTTCTGAGGTTATTGATGCTCATTCATGCAAAAAGACAATCTTAAATTCAATAAAGCTTTTTGGGAGAAGAATGAAAATAGCAGTCTGTATTCCAAGAAACATCCCTTTCATGCTCAATTATATTTAGCTCTGGAAATTTGGCTTGCTCATCCATTTGATCAAGATATTGGTCCATGAAAAAATGCCTGTATATACGAGTATTATCATCCACCAATATGAATTCTGGATCTGTTGCACCTGAAAATAGAAGAACATATTGTTCAAAATTCTCATTTCCCTAATGTTGCCCATTCAAAGTGCCTCCCTCAAAGATGTGGAGATCTATGTACCCATTGATAATGATCCCTTGAATGCACTAATAGATTTCCACCTCTAAAATAATAGATTTCTGTAATGTTTGGCTGATATGTTGTACCATTTTTTCTCCTTTTATAAATTCCGATTGCAGATGGAATCTAGACTTATTTACAAAAATAATTTTGGTAGTATATCTATAAATAAGCCTTAATTAAGCCCTATTCGAAGTGGAAAAAGATAATTTTATTATAGAAGTACTTTCGATCTCAAGAAGTCATCATCAGCTGTACAAACAACAATTAGAATACAACGTTTTGGGATACAATATTGTATTCCAAAACGTATTCTAATCTTTGTTTGTATAGTTGATGATGCCTTCTTGAGGTTGAAAGTACTTCTATAATAAAATTATCTTTTTCCACTTCGAATAAGGCTTATTTATAGATATAATTATTGCATAAATAAACTTCCACTTATAAGTGGAAGTTTATTTATAATAATAATTTTGCACTATAGATTAGTGTCTCAAGTGATATGTTGACAATATAATTCAAATATAGCCTTTTCTGAATTGGGAATAAGATGATACAGACTGCTGGTCTCATGGCATAAAGTTCAACTTTATTCATTCTTCTGGTCGCAGTTTGTCTTTAAATTTTTCTTTCAATGGCTTCAGCAAATTCAAAAACAAACTGAGAACAGGCCATATCTCTATAACATTTAGCAGCTATTTACAGATAAGATTTTGAAATCTTATGGCACAAGGACATCCTTCAACACATCTTCAAGCGATGTCCACTGTATTCAGAAACTGAGAACAAACTTAGACAAGATGTTTTTGGAACATATAGTGTTTAATCTGTGCACTCTATGTTTTCATTTATGATGAATGGTATGATCATTAACAAAAAAAAAAAAATGCTATTAGTTACAAATAACATGAAAAGATTTATGTTAAGAATCAAAGAAAAGAGCATTTCCATAGCCTTGATACTATTTTTTTTTTTTTTGATATATTCAATTTCCTAGCTGTACCAGCTTGACTCAATCCTATCTCCATCCAATCAATAGCACACCATCAATCAGCTAAACAATGTCTATCAGGCATTTTCTAAGATTTAGCTATTCCTGAATTACAGATAAAAGTTCCAAAAATGAAAATAATCAGATCTCTGCAAAAATTTTATAACAACTTGAGATTTTCATATTACTGATAGTATATGATGCTTTAAATATTATTTTTATATTCACTATGCTTTAAATACTTTTTATAACAATTTAACATTTCATATTTAAATAAAGAATTACAAATCCAATTCAATTGCAAACAGCAGGTATTTACTTTATGTACCAACACCAAATTCTTTAGGAGATATGTTGTTTATTTATTTATCATTTGTGATAGTTCCACTGACATAAGCTCTATAATGGCTCTTTTTAAGAATGATTCCCTTGGGCTGGACATCAATTTAGAACAGCAGTCCTCTATCTATGCTTTCTTTTGCAGAGACACATTGTTCAGATGACTCTAGTAAATAAGCTGAGTACAACACCATAGTTAGCCAAGCCATTCTACATGGGTATGACGAAACGTTTGTGTCTAATATTAATAAGTCTGTTATCTGTAATACACGAAATAGTAATACTTCTGGGCATACTTCGCAACAGTCTGATATTTCTTATCTACACCCTGTGGCGTACCATGCACCCTTAAGACCCATAAGCAATGCTTTAAGGAAGCACAATAAATATCTACCCTTTGCTTGTTTGAACACTACTTTTCATGCCTTGAAGAACATTAAACCGTCATGTCCTCACTATGGGACCAACGTGTGCGGTTAATAAACCACTTCAACTGATAGACTTGACACCATCTATCAAGTCTCTTCTAGCACTAGTCCAACCTGATGACAGACAACATTTAAGAACAAATTTTGCTAATGTTTTCAACAGTCAACAACATATACAAAGAGCTGCTGAACAAAGAAGAACATATTTGAAAGTAGAACGCACCAAGATCTGGCTTAAAAACAACTGTTTAATCTGCACACGTGAAGATAAGACGAAAAAGATCGTCATCATGCCTGCTAATGATTATCATAATATATTATCTGATTATCTGCTGTCATCAAATCCTGAACCCCTACATGATGACCCCACACTTAAATTACAGAAACCCTTGGTGCGTTATTACGTAAACAAGGTTTCTCATCTTGCTGGAAATGTAAGCTTGTAATAAACCCGGCTTGCCCACCATTATATGCTTACATTAAAACTCATAAGCATCCCATCTCCATCCACCCTATGGTAGATAAGGCTTTGTCACCCTTGCCTCCATTTGAAAAGAAATTAAAAATTGATTGCACTATGCAGCCAAAGTCATACCCTCTTACAGTAGCTTTGTCCTTGTGCTTTATCCAAGATCTCTTTAGATATAATCTTGATGATGATGATGTAATGATAGTTGCAGACTATGTTAGCTTATTTCCATCTACTTGCATAGAACCTACCTGCTTATGTCTCTATCACTTTCTTTTAGAATATACCAACAACCTAAATGTTCCTCCAGCTATCTTGAGATATTTCCAATCTCATAATATATAATTCTTTCTTCAAATATGGCAATCAATATTACAGACAAACTAAGGGTGTCCCTATGGCCAGCATTGTAGCAGAGCCTGTAGTATGCAATTGCGAGCAGCAGGTATCTTCTACTTTACATACCAACACCAAATTCTTTAGGAGATATGTTGATGATTTATTTATCATTTGTGATAGTTCCACTGACATAAGCTCTATAATGGCCCTTTTCAAGAATGATTCCCTTGGGCTGGACATCAATTTAGAACAGCAGTCTGCTACCAATGTACATTTCTTGGACGTTGACATTACTGTTTCTAATAAGTGCTTCCATACTTCTGTCTTCAGGAAACCCACCTACACACCTGTTTTTATTCCAAAATGGTCTAATGACCCATTTAGCTATAAAATTTCTGCCATCTGCTTACTTTTGCAAGAGAATACACACACATTGTTCGGACGACTCTAGTAAACAAGCTGAGTACAACACTATAGTTAGCCAAGCCATTCTACATGGGTATGACGAAACATTTGTGTCTAATATAATAGGTCCATTGTCTGTAATACACGAAATAGTAATACTTCTGGCCATACTTCGCAATAGTCCGATATTTCTTATCTACACCCTGTGGCATACCATGCAGCTTTAAGATCCATAAGCAATGCTTTAAGGAAGCACAATAAATCTCTACCCTTTGCTCGTTTGAACACTACTTTTCATGCCTTGAAGAATGTTAAACCTCCTTTACCATCTAAACGACCGGGTACATATATTATCCCTATTTACAATAATGACTGTAATAGGCATGAAGTATACATTGGCAGCACAACCAGATCTCTCGCAACTTGCTTGAAAGAACATCAAAATGATATACAAAATGCCACTTTCTCTACTGCCCTAGTCAAACATTTTTATGTACGACCTAGACATAGATTGGGGTCAGGCACGCGTAGTTAGAAAGTATGATAAGACAGAAGATATTAAGACAGCAGAAGCTGTAGTCATTGAAGCATTCTGTAAAAGAACCTATGTCATCAATGACAATCAGCCGGTTAGCAGATGTAGTTAGAAAGTATGATAAGGCAGAAGATATTAAGACAGCAGAAGCTGTAGTCATTGAAGCATTTCGTAAAAGAACCTACGTCATCAATGACAATCTTCTGGTCAACATACCAGCAAACTGGCTTTTGTAAAATCTAATTAGCTATGATATTCTCAATTTTTTGTAATTTTAATTTTTTTTATTATATATAATGTATTTTTTTTAATTTATATGTATTCTCTTTCAATAATTGTTTTATTTGTATATACATAATGTTGTACTTTAACGTATTACTTAAGTTTTCCATTCTAGAACTTTAAATTTTTGTATATTGTTCTTATGTTTTAAGATGTTTTAACTTTTATGAGCTGAAGATGGCTTAATAAAGTCAAAAGAGCTACTGATATGATTGTTTTTCCACTGTAAATTAATGCTGAATTGGATTTGTAATTCTTTGTTATAAAGTGGAAGTTCCTTCGTAGTAATAACATATCATATTTAAATATTAAAAAATTAGGATTTGTAACTTAACTTTTACCCTTTAGTATATTTGCAGAAAACAAATTTGCAGACCATTTTAATAATCCTTCCATTTCAATTCCACAAATTTAGCCACCGCTATAAATTTTCTGGATCCTAAATAAGTTTCATCTCCTCTTTTTTCACTTTTATTTTACTTAATAAAAGTAAACTATAAGCCAAATAAGTAAGATAAACTGTTTATTCAAAAACATTTTTGGTTATCCATGTAGTCTGCTTCAGTTGAAATTATTTCAATTGAAGCAGGATATGTGGATAGCCAAAAATGTTTCTGAATAAACAGTTTATCTTACTTATTTGGCTTATAGTTTACTTTTATTTAGCATTTATATTAAGAAGTATTAAATTATTTTTCTTCTTGTACATTTTTTTCTCCTTTCTTTTATTCTTATTTTTATTTATTAGTTGCTTTTATTCTTTTCCTTCTGAAGTTGTATTCTCTTCTTCTCTACTTCTGTAGATCTAATACAGAAGTAGAGAAGAAGGCTTTCTTTCTTCCTGTTGCCATCTATTCCTCTACCATAATTTTTCTGCATTGTTGTTTGTTTTGCTAAATATTTCTATCCCTTCTCACCCTCTCTTGCTGGTTGCTCTGATTCCATGTTCATTAGAATATGCCCTCTTCCCATCTTCATTATTGCTACTCATATATCATTCAATTTTTTTTATCATATCTGATAATGGTCTCTGTGTATTGAGATGGAAAATACCTGTTTTTCTATTTATATATATACTTCGATTTTACGGACTTTCCGATTTTATGGACTAGTCTTGCCCCCTATAGTCCGTAAAATCGAGGTTTGCACAATTAAAGTCTAGTTTAGTTTGTATCATTGTTTAATTTGAGTCCATTTTTGCATACAAGTCATAATATTTTATTAAAACATGAATAATTATAAAGATATTTATTTTTTAATATTCAACATTCTATTGTGTGATTAATAGTGTTCCCCAAAATCTTTTGCCTGTTCCCAGAGATATGCAAAAGATCTATAAGATGAATAAGGAAACTATGAATCTTTATTACTTCTTTTAAATCTATATTTTGGTGTCTGTTCACAAGATTTCACATCTTTAACTTCTTATGATGGAAATAAGATGTGAAATCTCGTGAACAGACACCAAAATATAGAATAAAAAGAAGTAATAAAGATTCATAATTTCCTTATTCATCTTATAGATCTTTTGCATATCTCTGGGAACAGGCAAAAGATTTTGGGAAACACTATTAATCATACAATAGAATGTTAATTATCCAAATTAATTGGGACAAAGTTGGTTTGATTAACCAAATAGTTTGGATAATTAAACATATATGAGAATATATTTATATAAAAAGAAATGTAAATTGGTCTACAATTAAATTACAATATTGTGTGCAAGGTTATTACTACTCCATTTTAAAGTATTATAAAAAAATGATTAATTTAGGAAATGATATTTGTAAATAACAAAATATTTTGAAGAAATATATTTATTTAAGGTTATATTTAAGCTATACTGCTTATATTTTTGAATAAATAATTGGAAATGAATGCATTAATTAAGTGACAGAAGTAATACTTCAACCCAACCAGCCAGTGAACTAAAAATAGATACTGTAATATTTTTTAATGTGACAGTAGTACAGATATTTGACAGTTTGGATAATGAATATTTAGATAATTGACATTCCACTCTAATACAAATACAGTGGAAATCTGAAAATATCATGGAACTGAGATCTGCTTAAAAATACAACTAAAATTTGTAGTATTAATAAGTATATTTTTTCTTTTTGAAATAACTATATTTTTAAAAACATTTTGTCAGAATATTTATTATTGTAACAAATAAATTATTTAAAATGTGAATTCAAATAATAATTTGATATTTTCCTTATTTTATTACAACTAATTTTCATCAATATTTATTGAGGAAAAAAATACTTATTTTTTTAATTGGAATATTGGTTTTAATATCTGTATTCTAGTTCCAAAAATAATTAGAATATTTAGACTCATAAATTAAAAATACTGAAATACCAGTATTAAGATTTTAATCAATATTGTGAGCTTTAATTTGCCCAATCACTTAGCACCACTTTCCACTCTGTTGAGTGCTATCAGTTACTGAAACTCTTCTGGTCGAGAGCATCATTATGAGAGTTTACACAAGGATGTTTTATACGTATGTGATAGCATTGCATATACAGTTCTTTTATACAGACAGGCTATGCTAAATAGTCTATCTTGTCAATAATCAAACATAATATTTTGCATCATTCCAATTTACAGTTACATTAGGTTCATATGCCTTAATTGATTTTTTGTCAATTTGATCATTGATTTATTGTTGTCAATTTACCTTTTTCAATATCACATTTATGCTTTCTAATTCTTGTCTTTAATGCTCAATTAGTATGTCTTATGTAAAATTTGCCATTTCCTAAAAGAATTTAAAGGAACTGGTAAACCCTTGCTTTTAAGTTTTTTCTAATAAATTCTTGCTTCTAAATATTATCTATATAGGAGTTTTATTGTTTTTCATTTTTGAAAAATAATTTTTGCTTTCTAAACACAGTTTGCTTCAATCTAGGATTCATTTTATCCATTAAAGTGCAAAACTCTATAATTTTAACTTATTCATTCAGACATTGACTATAACTAAGCAATAGCACTTCTCACAGTTGTGAAAACTCATAAAAACTCTACTTTTATTTAATAGCTAATATTTTTGGTATAATTTATACCATCTTCAGGTTACAAATATTCAAAAACAGTTTTGAAGTTCTAACAGCTTACATATCACATCATAACAGAACATTACCATGATTACATATTAACATAGAAGAAATACTGAGACAAAATGAAATAAAATTAAAATTACAGTACAAAAAATAAAAATAAAATAAAACATCATGATACTATAAGTATAGAGCACATGTGCATATATCCCTGAGAGGTACATTTAAACTTTAAAATATGCTATTATACTTATGAGTCCCCTTTACTATTGGTGTTGTCCCTTGCTTAATGTCTCTATCACGTAGTTCCATGTTGTGGGTAGCTCTATAGCTGGTTGGTCATTCCAAAAACAGTTCAAAACAGCTCTTTAGCAAGAAAAAAGTTTATTTTGGGTATATATATAGGTATATACCCAAAATAAACTATATTAGGTACTACTATATAGGTAGTACGGCACGGAATTTATATAAAAGAATTTATGAGCACAAAAATGATATCATAGCAGGGAGGATGACCACGGCCCTTGCAATTAATGCTTATCAAAAAGATATTACTATACAATGGAACAATATTAGCCTAGTAAAGCCAATGCGATTAATGCTTATCAAAAAGATATTACTATACAATGGAACAATATTAGCCTACTAAAGCCAATGTCGGACCCAAGAGGTATTGCTTTCCATGAATCAATGGAAATAGAAAGGGGAATACGCACAGGTGACGTCATCAACGAATCGGGACCGCTAGATTTACCAGAAGCGTGGAAGTGGTGTGCGTATAACAGGTTATAATCATCATCTCTATCCCCTATTAAGTCCTATTTTTATTATGGCTTTCATATACTTTGTTTGTATCAATAATATATATGATAAAGTGGTCAGAAGAGAAGACATTCGGTGACAAGGAGGTTTATGCAAGGACTATAAATAGTTTTTATAGTGTATACTGTTGTCAGGGATTAAAAGAACTATATATTGTTCTCGTAATCTTCATGTATTATAATTTTTATTACGTGTGGTATTTTAAATATGTAAATAATTTTAATTTGTTCGCTTATTCGAAATTGTTTTTAAAATTGATAACTGTTAACTTGTTAAAATTTGTATCTTGTTCTATGCTAAAAATATTTGTTCGGAATTTAAATTATATTATATTGTTCGATAATATAATAGTCGGTTAATGTTCTAGATATTTGTAAACGGAATGGCACTGAAGAGGAACCACTCTTGGTTCGAAAACGTTTTGCCAAAATAAACTTTTTTCTTGCTAAAGAGCTGTTTTGAACTGTTTTTGGAATAAAATAAGCAAGTAGTATTTTCTGATTTATGGTTGGTCATTTAACAAATTCTCTCTCCCTTGCCTCCTCAATATCTCGATTGTCTCTGATATCAATGCCTGGAATTTCTTACTCATCAGTTTTATAATGCTTGCCTTGTTCCATTCTATTCGTAAGTTGTTGGTGTAGGTTTCTATTGATAAAGCAGTTAATCAGAGATATTCACAGACATTGACATCTTTCCTGCATTCTCCCTCTTTTTAATCCATTTTCCTACATTTGCTAAGACTTTTTTAGCAATATTTTTATGTGAATACTACTATATTAGCCAAATGGTCCTTAATGGATTATTTTAAACTGTAATTAATAATTTTTATAAATTATGACTATGGTGTCACTATCTATTGAATTAATAGTTAATTAACAAACTTGGCCAAAATGGCACTATCTATTATTTAATAATTAAACTCAGATTTTTGACTAATTTCCCCAAAATAACATTTTATTCTAGCAGAGTTTAACTGGAAACTTTAGAATAGCATTGTTATCCGTAAATTTTGGATGTACAATCGATTCTCACTATTTGCGGTAGTTACATTCCACAAATTCTTCATGAATACTGAATTAGCGAATAGTAAACCATTGTACCTATGGGAAGTACAGAGTTAGGTTCCTGCAAACCCTTCTTTCCAACATTTTCATACTTGGTTTATGTGTGTTTTTCTGTTTACAGACACGTTATTTAATTTGTATTACAGTAATTATAAATAATTACAGTATATGCAGTGTATAGTACTATATACATTATTATAATTGCAGTAAAATCTTTATTTAATTTTTTAAAACATTAACTATGTAGTAAATAAAATCTTATTTTTGATCTTTAAAACACTAACTATGTAATAAATAAAATCTTATTTTTGATGGGTAAATAGTACTGTATACAGTATTATAATTACAGTAATCTTTATTTAATTTTTTTACATTAACTATGTAGTAGATAAAATCTTATTTTTGATTGATAGTTTTTGACTATATAAAGTATTATAATTACAGTAATCTTTATTTAATTTTTTAAAACTATACAATATTATAATTACAGTAATCTTTATTTAATTTTTTAAAACATTAGAGTACTATATACAGTGTTATAATTACAGTAATCTTTATTTAATTTTTAAAAACATTAACAAGTATTATAATTACAGTAATCTTAGTTAATATTTTTAAAAATTAAATATAGTATTATAATTACAGTAATCTTTATTTAATTTTTTAAAACATTAACTACAGTAAATAAAATCTTATTTTTGATTGATAGTTTTTTGATGTTGCAAGATCTTTGATGTGACAGCTGACATATTGTCTTTCTGAACTGTGCTGAAAAACTGCGTCAGCTTTGTCTGTGCTGGTTTTTGTCTCAGATCTAAAATTTCAGCATAAGGAGCAAATACACAGGAAGTTAGGTGCCTAAATTTGAAGCTGCATTCAAGCATAGGGTCACATTCTTCTATCGGACCTGCGGACGATATGAACAGGCTTTTGGCCTACCTGCGTTCTGTGAAGTAAGCAAGGATAGGTAATGAGAAAATTTCCGGCAAACTGATTCAGAGACTATATTTGGTAACAAACAACTTCCTTTCTCCCTCTCGCTCCAGAGAGAAAGAGAAAAGGTGTACATTGATAACAATATTTTCGCCACTCAGTGGGAATCCACAAATAAGGGCAAAAGCTCCGCGAATAACGATTTTATGGTTACAAATAAATTTTTGCGAATAGTCAAATATACGAATACGGAATCTGCGAATAACAAGAATTGACTGTATCTTAAAGTTTCTAGTTTGACTCCCTTCCAGAGAAAATTTTTATTTGTACTTTTTAGGACTTATCAAGAATGATTAATCTTTATGCTAAACAAATGAAATGGCAACTTAAATACATAATTATTAGTGAATAAATTAACATTTAATTATTCTCATCTAATCAATTTAGAAAATAAACTTGTTGTCTTTTATTTTGTTTTATAATAAGCAAACAGTTAATAAACTAGATATATTTGAAAATTAAAAATTCTTTAAAAAATAATCTAGTAAATTCTACTTCTAACATGAGGTAAGAATTTTTCATTCCAATTAATTGGAAATTCTAATTTTCAGATTTGCAATCTGATACTATATTTATATTGTATATACATAATAATATTATACTAATGATATAATTGTTACAGAGCTCATTAAAGTATATGATGGTAATGGATCTATGAAAAGAAAATTATATAGAACAATATCAGTTTCTAGAAGTGCAACAAGGGAACAGATAATTGTATGTTTTTCATCATTTAAATTTTCATAAGAATAATAACAAAAAAAACTTAAAAATTTTAAATCTTTAGGGAGCTGCTCTTAGAGCATTCCATATTTATGATGATCCAAAGCATTATTATATAACAGATGTATATGGTAAGTATTAATTATTAATTTTAAACAACCTAGTTCCGCTGCTTCTATTAACGTAGTAA
>AYEL01064917.1:0-49984 GCA_000484575.1 Olivierus martensii | reverse complement strand
ATTTTTAGATCTGAGGCAAAAAGTGACCCAGTCAACGCTCACGCAGTTTTTCAATGCAGTTCAGGAAGACTGTCAGCTGCCACATCAAACAACTACCCATCAAAAATAAGATTTTATTAAGTGTTTTAAAAAATTAAAGATTACTGTAATACACATTGAGGTTCGCAGGAACTTATTTCCCATAGGCACAATGACTCAGTATTCGCGAAGAATTTACAGACCGTAATTACCGCGAATAACGAGAATCGATTACATTAAGATAACACAATGTATTTACATTTTCTATTTTAAGAACTATAGGTCTTCCTTTAGTAGTAAATTATACATATATCATTATCTTATCTGACAATAATTAAGACAATGACCTAACTACGAGAAAGCAAACGTTCCAGGCAGATGTCATCTATAAAATTATTCAAGTTATTAACTTCAAATATCAGCAAAATTTTGTATTTTTCGATTGCGACTTTAAAATAAACCAATTAATTATTGATTGAATTATTGGAACTACAGGACTTTCTAGCAATCCATAAAACTTTATTAATCAAAAAGGTTAACTTCAGAGTAACGTTTTCAACTATTTAATAGCCATCTTCAACTCCTAAATGCTTAAATCAAATAGAACCAATGGTGTTCTAAGAATATTTCAGAATTTATATAAACACCATTGGTTATATTTGATTTAAGCATTTAGGAGTTGAAGATGGCTATTAAATAGTTGAAAACGTTACTCTGAAGTTAACCTTTTTGATTAATAAAGTTTTATGGATTGCTAGAAAGTCCTGTAGTTCCAATAATTCAATCAATAATTAATTGGTTTATTTTAAAGTCGCAATCGAAAAATACAAAATTTTGCTGATATTTGAAGTTAATAACTTGAATAATTTTATAGATGACATCTGCCTGGAACGTTTGCTTTCTCGTAGTTAGGTCATTGTCTTAATTATTGTCAGATAAGATAATGATATATGTATAATTTACTACTAAAGGAAGACCTATAGTTCTTAAAATAGAAAATGTAAATACATTGATGTGTTATCTTAATGTAATCGATTCTCGTTATTCGCGGTAATTACCGTCTGTAAATTCTTCGCGAATACTGAATTAGCGAATAGTGAACCACTATGCCTGTGGAAAATATAGACAACGGCGTAGCTGAAAACTGAGAGGCCTCCCCGTAAAAATGTCGATGGAATTTTTAATTTATTGATATAATTTATTTCAAACGTTATCTAAACTCTGTAACACAGGGCATCGACGTATATTTATAATAAATGTCGGCGTAAAAATGATTTGCTTAAACGTAAACAATCAAAACCCTGTAACTCTGGGTGTCAACATTTATTTATAAGGATGTCGACGTAAAAAAGCCTAACGCAAACTAATTTATTAATAAGGTTAATACGTGAAACTTTATACAGGTGAAAATAATTTTATTATATATACAAATTGTAAAACTTTTAAACAGATCTACAATTGATTTAAATGAATGTAATTTTATTTGGACAAATTAAACAACAATTAAATACATCAGAATTTAATCAAACAATCGCTACACCCGGAAACAAAAAATGTATGTGAAAACAATATATAAATTGTAAATTAGCGCTAACTAAGTTTTAGATTTTTTTTTTTTCCAGCTAATGAACGGCGACGCCCTGCGTTAAATAGGTTTAACTGTTCTGCGTTAAAATCGAGGTTATTGGGGATTAATTGTTTGGGTTTTAGAGGTTTTTTTCTTCAGGGTGAGTTGGGGCCTTACGAAGCTCGGGGCCCGCCGCGTCGCGGGGTCTGCTGACCGTCAGCTACGCCACTGAATATAGAGTTAGGTTCCTGCAAACTTTTCTTCCCAACATTTTCATACTTGCAATATATGTGTTTCTCTGTTTACAAACACCTTATTTAATATGTACAATGAGTGATCGGTTAACGAACAGTTCGGATAACGAACACTAAAGATTTTTATGTTCGGTTAACGAACACATGTTCAGATAACGAACACCTCATGGAACTAACAGTGGTTTTTCCCGATTTTTATGTTCGGTTAACAAACACATGTTCGGATAACGAACACCTCATTGGTTAACGAACACATTCGGATAACGAACATCTCACAGAACAAACTGTGGGACCCGCGGACTGACGAAATGATAACGAACACTTCACAGAACAAACTGTGAGACCCACGGACTGACCAAAAACACTTCACAGAACAAACTGTGGGACCCGCGGACTGACGGAATGACAAGTCAGCCCGATGGCTGGGTGGTAAAGTTGTGGCTTAACATTCTGGAGGATCCGGGGGTCCCACTCCTCCAATTTTTCAGGAGGGATCTGGGCCCAGCCCGTTGAAATCCATCCTTCCGGTTGACTCCATTATGGGTGTTGGTCAGCCTGTGATGATGGCGGCTCTATAAGTGGCCACCTCCAGATAAAAATATTCCATGAGGATATTTCGGCTTAACTAACCTAATGGAATGATAAGCTTAGGCCTTGCGCGTTCGTGGACTTATGGTTAAGAATGGAAGAACAATAATTTTTACCTATTAAAATGAACTCGGAGACAACGTAAAACAAATCAAAGAATATTAAAGAAGGTAAGAGAGAGATTTACAATTTTTAGTCTTAGAATGGCACCCAAACCAGGTTGAAGAGGTAAGAGAGAGATTTTACAATTTTTGGTCTTAGAATGGCACCCAAACCAGGTTGAAGTAAATAGGCTTGGTGATCTCTACCACGACAATGCTATTAATTTTTCTTGTTCAGATATTTCCAATATATTGTTAAGAGATGATATATTGACAAAAAATATTCAATCAAAAATTTATGGAAAAATATTCATTCAAATAATAATTAATAGGCATGTCAGCATAATTACAATATAAAATGCTACAAATGTTTTTATTACGCATTTATCATATTATAATGTTTATTTGTTGCAATGAATAAAATGTTTTTCTTTTATCTACGATATTTTTTCTTCAATTAATTTGTGTCCTCCTTTTCCCTGTAAAAAAGTTGGTCACCTTATTATTTAGGACATGAATTAAAATGTTCAGTTCTAATTTGGAATTCTGATATGTAAATTAAAGTTGATCTTTGGTTAGGATTAAAAACATTCTTTGAATAAAATATTTATTTCTGAGAGTTTGGCTAGGTGAATGTTATTCTAATACCCAGAATTATATACTATGTATGGCTTAATTAAATAATAAAACAGATAATGAAATTTAATTGGAATTGTCTCAAGTCATATGTTAATACTAAAATTAGTCTAATCCATACTAATGAGTTAATTGCATTTATTATTTATTTATATTATAAGTACAGATAGGCCTCGATTAGCGCGAATTCGATTAGTGCGACTTAAAAAATTGATACCATTATTCGGTTAGTGCGAGAAAAGATTCGATTAGTGCGAGTTGTAAACACAGATCAGTCTTACTAACAAAGCTCCTTTTATGATGTCGAACACCTGCTCAATCCCCTCGCGATTTATCGTTATGAGGGTGAGAGTCGATCCGACGATCGAAATACAACGCGATATATTGCCGTAGTTCGATTTATTTATGTTAACAAACTCTCTCTCTCATAACGATAAATCGCGAGGAGATTGAGCAGGTGTTCGATAGATAGATGACATCTAGCCCAGAGAAAGTTCGAAGAAAATAAACATTTGGTTCTCTGCCTGGGAGAAAGGTCAGAAAAGGTTCCGAGTATTTAAGAGCCCATGCCGCCTCGACCGGTACTACTGTTATTTTATTTTAATCGTGATCGGGAAAAATCGAGGTGAAGAGTAACAAAGTACAGACATCCCCCGATCGATCTCCCACCTTCTTTGGAATTTTTTTCTGACTCCGTCTCCGTTCGGGGGGGAGGCAATTCGTGCCCCTTACAATCTCAACCTGGTATGGGTGTCATTCTAAGACCAAAAATTGTAAATCTCTCTCTTACCTTCTTTAATAAATCTTTGATTTGTTTTACGTTGTCTCCGAGTTCATTTTAAATCGGAAAAGATTTAAAATGAACTCGGAGACAACGTAAAACAAATCAAAGATTTATTAAAGAAGGTAAGAGAGAGATTTACAATTTTTGGTCTTAGAATGACACCCATACCAGGTTGAGATTGTAAGGGGCACGAATTGCCTCCCCCCCGAACGGAGACGGAGTCAGAAAAAAATTCCAAAGAAGGTGGGAGATCGATCGGAGGATGTCTGTACTTTGTTACTCTTCACCTCGATTTTTCCCGATCACGATTAAAATAAAATAACAGTAGTACCGGTCGAGGCGGCATGGGCTCTTAAATACTCGGAACCTTTTCTGACCTTTCTCCCAGGCAGAGAACCAAATGTTTATTTTCTTCGAACTTTCTCTGGGCTAGATGTCATCTATCTATCGAACACCTGCTCAATCTCCTCGCGATTTATCGTTATGAGAGAGAGAGTTTGTTAACATAAATAAATCGAACTACGGCAATATATCGCGTTGTATTTCAACTGTATTACATTACTTACAAATAATTACAGTATATGCAGTATATAGTACTATATACCGTATTATAATTACAGTAATCTTTATTTAATTTTTTAAATACATTAAATGATTGATAGTTTTTTGATGTGCAAGATGTTTGATATGACAGCTGACACATTGTCTTCCTGAATTGCGTTGAAAAACTGCATCAGCCTTGTCTGTATCGCTTTTTGCCTCAGATCTTCTAAAATTTCGGCGTAAGGAGCAAATGCGCAGGAAATAAGGCACTTAAATTTGAGGCTGCATTCAAGCATAGGAACACATTCTTCTATGGGACCTGTGGATGATATGAACAGGCTTTTGGCTACCTGCGGTGTGTGGAGTGAGTAAGAATAGATAATGAGAAATTTTCCGGCAACCGATTCAGAGACTACATTTGGTAACAAGCAACTTCCTTTATTAGAGAGAGAGTTTACATTGGTAACAGTACTTTCGCCGCTCAGCAGAAATCCGCGAATAAGCGCGAAAGCTCCTCGAACATTGATTTTGTGGTTACAAATAAATTTTCGCGAATAGTCGAATACGCGAATACGGAATCCGCGAATAATGAGAATTGACTGTATAAATTGTCATCATATTATTAATCAATTTAATTTAGTTTTGAATGTTATATCACAAATGAGTCAGTCTCTCTAACATTGTAGAAGTCGACTGTACTTTCAAACTATTCTCATGTTTCCTGAATCATTATTTTTTAATTTTATAAATTCATTCTTTCAATTGGGAGGAAAAAGTTGAACTATAATTTCCACATAAGAAGAAGTAGAAGAAATTCATTCTAACACAAATTAGAGAGATAATTTAAGAGACCGGGAACTTTTTTAACATTTTATCCAACTGAATAATAAATCATCATATGAGAGGAATTATATTTAAATAAGCTTATAATCTATAATAATTATCGTACATCCTTCGAGTGCTGTTCCGAAATTTCAAACAATTCGAACTGTGGCTGATGAAAAACATGCCCGGAATTACATATTTTAATTTATTATTTATTAGAGTTTTATCTTTTTTATTGAAATTAATAATAATTAGCTTTTATTGTATTTCGGATATAGAGTATTAATGTGAAGAGAACAAAGCGATTATATACTCGCTTTGGAAGAGAATCACAAAAATATACAGTATTCTGAAGGTTTTCACTATTATATTAATGCAAATTTAAAACAATATTTTAATAATATAAAATTTTACAAAATTCTTGTAAACATTAGTTTAGACAGGGCTTCTCAAACTTTTCCACTTGGCGACCTCTTTTACCCGAGAAAATATTTTCGCGATCCTGGATATAGAGGTATATAAACTGGGAATACGAATTAAAACATTTGCTAAAATTTCTGCGACCTACACTTTGAGAAGCTCTGGTTTAGAACATTAGTTTAAAACTGCTGAATTAAAAGAATTCTTCACTATACTAAAGCTAGTTTTCACGCTAATATTAGATTTCGAAGAAAAATTCAAGTTTACGATTCTAAAGCTCTTGAAATGTAAACAAAGAGAAAATATTAAGATAACCAATTAACTTGCAAGTAAGTAAATATTTTCTCATTGCTTTTTATTACGGATGCTTATAAATCCATATTTTGCTACAAAAACTGGAAGTAGATTGAAAAGTAACATTAATACAGTGAAGAGCAACCTTCTAGTATTTTTTACGTATTAAGTTGCTATAAATTTTTTGTAAATATTGAATAAATTTTATTATTCTTAGAGAAAATATATTTTATAAGTAAAAATATTTTTAAGCTATTTTATGTGAAGGTAATATATAAAAACATACTAATAATTTAAATTATGACGTTTCGTGTAAAAGTACTTAAGTTTCTCCGTCACGAATTGTGGAAGAGGACCTACGGTACAAGTCCTACATCATAAAAGTACGACAGATGCTGATTGATGCCACTAAAACAAAGAGAATTGCTCGCTGCAACTGCTTCTGTGTTCAATGAAGAATGAAGCTGCAGGACACATCAAATTTTTTTCTGATGAGAAAATTTTTACTGTTGATGCTAAAGTAAACTGGAGAAATGACCGTTGGCTTGCCCATGACCTTGAAGATGTCCCAGTAATAGCTAGGACGAAGTCTCCGGCCAGTGTTCATGTCCTAGGTGTTGTTTCCAGTGAAGGTGATGTCACGCCGCCTCACATCTTTGAAAAGGGAGAAACCATAACAAGAGAGATTTACTTGCATGTTCTTACAACAATAATGAAACCTTGGATGGAAACTGGCTTCAACAATAGTGAAACCTTGGATGGAAACTGTGGCTTTCGGGAGACCCTACATCTTCCAGCAGGATTGGATGGAAACTGTGGCTTCCAGGAGACCCTACATCTTCCAGCAGAATGGCGCACCTGCGCACACCAGTCATTTAGTGCAAAACTGGTTGTCAGACGTAGATATGTTTTGGTCTAAAGAATTTTGGCCTCCTAACAGTCCAAATTTGAATCCTTTGGACTACTACGTACGGAGAGTTGTCGAAAGGGTCTCTAATAGGTCGAGACATCCTAATGTAGCACATCCTAATGTGGCATCTCTCCAGGCCGCTATTGAGGGAGCGTTTTCAAACTTGAACAAGCAGGCGTATCTCTCCAGTCTGCTATTGAGGCAGTATTTTCAAACCTGGACAAGCAAGCGTTGCACTATTGAGGCAGCGTTTTCGAATTTGGACAAGCAGGCGTTGCGCAGGGCATGTCATCGATTTCTGGTTGAGGATCGAGGCAGTAATTGAGGCAGAAGGGAATTACATCGAATAATTTTAATCTAAAGGGATCCAAAATTAATGTGCAAATGATAATTTTCATCCCAAATTAATGTGCAAATGATAATTTTGATAATTTTATTGTTTTCAAATGATATAATTTTGGATAATTTTATTCTTTTTGTTAAATAAAATTTTGTTTAATTAAATTGTCCAGATTTAGCTGACGCACCCTGTATTATTGTTATTCCATATAAATAAATGTAGTAAGAAATTATATAATTTTTTTATTTGTGTTTTTGGGTCTCTGGACGAATTAATCAAATTCCCATAAAAACATATGGTAAATCGATGATCGGTTAACGAACAATTCGGATAAAGGACATTGTCTTAGAACAGATTATGTTCGTTAACCAATCACCCACTGTAGTGTATTTTGTAATTTAGTGTGTTAGACAACAGTAAAACACACGTAATAAAGTAAATAATATAGTGTATCTCTCTCACCATACGTATTAAGGGAGTGGGGTGGGGACCAGTAACAAATTAATCTATTTTGCGTAGTCTTATATGGGAAATATTGATTCGCAATTCGACATTACTTCGGTGATGAATTAATGTCAAATTGCGAGGCACCACTGTACTCCAAATAAAGGATTTTTATGCTTCCAACTGCATAAAGTGCTTCAGTTTGTAATATTTCATTATATGTGTTATATTTTAAAACTGCAGTGTGTGCTAAGTAGTTATTTGGTTTAATATTTCATTATTTAAAAATTTTTATTAAATATCTTTTTTAAATTTATGTAATTCTCAAAAGGTTTTTCTGATAAATTATTTGCAAA
This sequence comes from Olivierus martensii, assembly GCA_000484575.1. NCBI lineage: Eukaryota > Metazoa > Arthropoda > Arachnida > Scorpiones > Buthidae > Olivierus > Olivierus martensii. The sequence goes on along the minus strand of AYEL01064917.1, from coordinate 41,904 downwards.
AATAAATTTAATTTTCTGGAACTCAGTATTTAAAAAAAATTAATTTATTTTATTAATACATTACATTTTATTTTATTTTATTAGTTAATAATGTTTTGACACAAAACTCATTTATTTAAATGATTACATTGATCAGACTTAGTATTTTCTAATAGAAAGACAAAATATCACCAAAGAGAAAATTGGCATATGGATATAAGACATTATAGGCAATTCTCAAGTCTTTACAATGAGATTTAGTTCAAATCCTGAGATCATAAATCTGAAATGTCCTAAATTTATGGATTTTCCAATATCAATTTTTATTATGACACTATATATTCTCATAATGAAGTTAATTGAAACAAAATTACAAGATCCAGGTACAAAAAGAATAATTTTGGTACATCAGACCATTATGCATGGACACTTAAGTGCATGAATTGCTTTCACTAATCATACCGGGTGTCCAGCAAAGGACTCCCTGATTTAAAAATTAAAAATCACAAAAACAAAGATCGATAGAAGAATGCAACAAACGGTATGTTTATTGTGAAAGCTGTAAGAATTTCATACAGAAGTTTCAAAATAATAGTTACAAAAACTGCTAACAGATAGTGCTGTACGCTATGCAGCTTGTATCAGCATGCATAAACAAACTCATCCTCTGCAAGCAGTGTTTGCGATCACATTACAATCTTTTTGAAATGTCCACTGCTTGCAGTACAGAGATGGCGCAAATGAACAATGAAATTTGCCATCACATCCTGTAGTGTCTCAACGGAAATGGATTCAGATGCCATACAAATCAATGATTCAAGTTTGTCCAGTGTGGTGAGATGGTTCCAATAGATAGTGCCTTTCAATGTGCCCCACAAAAAGTAGTCACAAGGAGTCAATCAGGCGAATATGGACACCAATCCATGCCTGCGGTAATACAGTGCCATCTGTTAGCAGCTTTTGTAAGTATTATTTCGAAACTTCTATATGAAATTCTTACAGCTTTCACAATAAACATACCGTTTGTTGCATTCTTCTATCAATCTTTGTTTTCACGATTTTTAATTTTGAAATCAGAGAGTCCTTTGCTGGACACCATGTAGGATTTATCAATTATATCATCATTGTAAATCAAATAATTCCTGTATTAGAGATTTCACCCATCTGGAATAATATGCAGATATTGTTTTATGAAATTAAATAGCTTAATATAATTTTAAAGTTCTTGAAAAATGTATGTAGATTACATATATTATCAGCCTATGCCATACCTGGATTTGATCTTGAATCATTTAGTTGAAAGCTGAAACAAATTATTTCTAAACATAAAATCTGTGGTATATAAAAATACCAGTGAAAAGCATTGCATTTTTGGTCAGTTCATTCAATGAAAACTCAGTGTATTTATAAATTGAAGAATACTTGTATTTACAAATATCATCATGCCCATATTTTCATGAGAGAAGAATAATAACAGCCAGAAAAGAACACATATATTAATCACTGATCATTGCCATATATCACTATTCCTACACATTATACCAACTTCTCAATAAAGCCAGGTTTGCACAATACTTTTTGTTTGAATCATCAAGTGATAAGATGAAAGATGAACAAAGTAAGGCAAACTGTACTTTTGTTCATTTTGAATGAATCATGTAAAGTGAACCATCCAAACAAGTGACTTCAATCTCTATGATTTTGAATCATAAGTTATTTTCTATTGAATTCGAGTCAAGCTTATTTTAAATGGAGAGAACATTAAAATGATGGAGCCGGAGCTAAAGCCTCAGTTTTAAAACAATGACTCCGGAGCCAGAGCCTAACCTATTAAAAGCCAGCTCCCCAGCCCTGGTATGCTATGTTCTTTCCTCAAGTCTATCTTAACTGCTATATCTAAACTTCTAACTTATCTAAGATTCAAGCACTACTAGCAGTCTTTAAATTTAAATTAAATTCTTTTTTATTCATTAATAAAAACGTTTTTGATCATACTTAATTTGACCCTCTTCAATTACTCTTCTTATATAGTTCAGTCAGTACAAGAAAACATTCAAAAAATAATATTAGAATTTATTAGTTTTAAGTTAGAACTTAGTTTAAGACCTGAGCTCAGGCCGAACTCTGGAATTTGCATAGTCGCTAACCGCTAGGATTAGTAGATATTTAGTTTACAATTATTGTTATTGACATTCGTTCTAATACGCGACTTTGCAAAATTACAAAAAATTATTTAAACACAAAATTATATTATTAGGTTACCGATAGTACCTGATAGTTGTTAACCAACAATGGTATTAACCTATCAGGAATTATTGATTTTTATGTGAAAAATGTGTTTATTCCTTAGATAGATTTTTTTAAAAAGTGCAAATACCCAATTTTGCCCCATGGTTGGGGTAAAACCAGGTATCCATTTCAATACATGTACCAGTTCACATTTCCAAAATTTTTATTTACAAAAATTAAGAAAACATTGTTTCTTATTTTAGCAACAAAAGTCATATATAAATGTGTCAATCTTCCTCTGTATTTGAACAAACCTCATGGGCCCACCCTTACATGTGCAACACTTGACCTATCCTTCCTTTGATTTGGAATGTGCATATAGTTCATTACAAAATATATAGGCTTCATTATTTTCTTCCACCTCTGAGGGCAATTCTATATTTTCAATATTTTTTTTTCACGTTTCTTAACCTTTACTTCCTTTTCCCCTTTCGTTTGCTTTTATGCTTTCCCCCTTTTGTGTCACTGATTTTTGTGGTTTTAAAAGTTTTCATTTAGAAACCTTCTTATCTTTTTTCCAGGTGATTCCAGAGTGCTGAGGTATGGGTACTATCCGGTTTTGCCTATACCTTGATACCTGGTTTTGTCCCATAATGACATGTTATAATAAAAATGTCATATCTACATTCAGTGATGCGGTAAAATATTGATCATTAATTAAAATATAAAAATAAATTTTCGGGTTAAAATATTTCTTAAAAATTAATGAATACAGAGGTATACTTATTGATAATGATTCTTCAAGTATATGGTACTACTATATAGTACCATATACATGAAGAACCATATATGTTAATCACAATGTCAAAAGATTTCAGCACAAAAACTTTCAAAAATTTTAGCAAAGCAACCAGCATGTATCATCATCTTCCTACTAGCTTAATCATGATTTAGAGATAGTTTGTGAATTCACTGCTAGATTGCAGTGGTCATCACAGAGATACAGGGATATCCGGTTTGACCATCTATCTGGTTTTGACTCACTTTCCCCCTATACTTTTAAAGCGATTTTTGGATAATTTGATTTTTGACTAATTCTATTCCAGAACAATTGTTATTTTTTTTAATACTGTAAGAGCTGATGATGGCATTAGTTTGCTGAAAACGTTACTCATAAATAAAATGTTTTTATATGTTTTAGGACTGCTTAATTAGTGCTGTATTGTCTTTAGTAATAATTGTAGTTCATAAATTTGTTAAATATAAAATTTTCCATTTTTTTTTGTTTTAATTAATAATTTAATTATGGAATTACTGTTATTTCACTTTTATAACATTCTCTTAGCATTCATTCACTTTTAACTTTGATTATTTCTAGTCATTTCAGTACGTTTTTAACGTCATATTCCACACTCTTCTTGCCAAATATGGGTCTCTTTTCAAAGGAGATGCTTTCCAGAGTCTTTGTGAAGATATGAGTCTGAATGTACGCTTCTATGTTTAGAGGCAAATCGATAGCTCTGATATGATTTTTGTGGTAAGTTGTTGCAATACCATCCCAAGTTACATAGAATTATCTTTACTTGGCACTTATACATAATGCTCAGTTCATTTGCCATTAAGTTATATTTCCTCATTTTTTCATTTTCAATTGTTGTTAACAAATCTTGATTTGTGATTCCAATTTATATAATCTTACTTTTTTGCCTTATACAAAAATTGAGCCTATCTTGTTCAAGTTTTCCATAAAGACAGTCTTTATCCAGGTGTCAACTCTGATTTCTGCACCTTCATTTGCAATTATTTCTTGAACCAGGTGAGATCTTATTTTCTTTGATTGCTTAAAACTTATTAAATAAATGAAGTGAATGCAAAATGTTGAAAAATGAAGCAAACTACTACTTCATTTTTCAACAAGAATGCATTATTTATCAAATTTACCATCCTTGACTGGCGATTATGCATAATGTCCTGTAAATTTGATTAATTAAGTACTACTTATCATATTTACCACTACAAATTGGCAAGTAGGCATAATTCTTCATTTTTCAACAAGAATGCATTATTTATCAAATTTACCATCCTTGACTGGCGATTATGAATAATGTCCTGTAAATTTGATTAATTAAGTACTACTTATCATATTTACAACTACAAATTGGCAAGTAGGCATAATCATCAATAAATGTGATTAAACAGGAACTATATAAGCACTATTAGCAAGGTATTAAAAGTTTTTATTGGCATATAACGTTTTCGGACAAAAATCAGTCCCTCATCAGTATGCCTGTTTTTAGCAAAGATTACAAACGTATCATAGAACATATCCTACAAACGTATATGTTCTAATTGGTTCCTCTTTCTTACCGGACTATTCAAGGTACATAACCTATGGGAAAAATTATAATTGGTTCCAAGAAATTTTCAATTTGCTCATATGTTTTTTTTAAATCGTAAATTCTTACATTAATAATTATTTCATATGCATTAAACATCAAAATCTTTATAAAAGATTTATAATAGATAGAAGGGGACAGAAAGTGATCCGAGCCCATAAAGACAAATAGATAAAAAGGGAACTAAGAATAGAACAACTAGACAAACAGGCTGTACACTACCTAGACATTAAAATAACAATAGATAATGTGACGTTAAGAATATCTGTATATAGAAAGCCTACATTTGAACTAGTACTCATACTTAATTAGTCACATGATCCTATAATGCATTAAAAAAAGATGCATTTAGATATCTCTTCAGAAGGGCTATTTTATACAGTACCGAGGAGGAAGCATTGAAGCTTGAGATCAATTATATTGTAAAAACAGGAAGGCAACATGGATACAATAAATATTTTATAATGAATATTTATAATAGGATAAGTAGGAATCTCATAAGGGGAGAGAACGACGACCTGCAAGCAGCGAATGAAGCAACACAACCTAACTAGCACAAAGATTACTTAACAGTACCGAATAATCTAAAGAAATTCAGTTTTGTGAATAGACTAGCTAGGAAAATAAATAAAAGAGTAATACCATATTAAGTATGTTAAGGAATGAGAAAGATCCTTGGAAAGAAACTGAGAAACAAGGGGTATACAGAATACCAGTCATGGATGAAAAACGCAGCAACCAGCTTCATACATAGGATGACCAATTGAACCCTAGCCCAAAGGTTGAACAAACACAGAAAGGACACAGCTAAGGGGAGAATGAACACAGCTTTGGCAATGGAAACATGCATGAAGGACTTGAAAATAGAATGGGAAAAATGCGAAGATAATAAGACAAGTTAAAAAAAAAAACTAATGCATGGTCTGCCAAAATGATAGAGATAACGAGAAGGCATAAGAACGAAAAACTATTAAATGATAGAACGGCAACTGAACTACCAGCAGCGTGGAAGTATGCATTGGAGACAATAAGAGGTGAACAGCATGACTAACAAATGAAAGATTAACAACAAGCATAAATACCGATATCTAGCCAATTAGCAGGATATATTAACTCCATAAAAATTATTTTATTCAATGCAAAGAAGTGCTTTCGGAATTTTTCAATTCCCTCTTCAGCTTTAAATAAATTAAAATATTTGTTTAAGAGGGAATTGAAGCGCTTCTTTGCATTGAATAAGTAATTTTCTAGGAATTAATATATCCTACTAATTGGCTAGATATTAGTATTTATGTTAAAATTAAGCAGTGTAAATAACTAGAAATAACTAACTAACTAGTAAATAACTGAAAAATAACTAGCATTTTTCTTAAAAGCATGTTGAAGCTTTGAATGAATTTGCAAGACAGAAATAATACATTTATATGGATCTTATTTTTTGTTTTGATTTTTATATTTTATATTTATGTAGTTTAGTACTTACGTAAAAAACTGTAATAATTTGTTACTTAGTAACATGTAACCATAACAACATTATGTTGTGATTCTGTAAGTAAACTATTGGAATTTTGAAATTAATTTGAATATCTAGCCTGAAGATAGTAATATATACTGAAAACATTAGCTTTTCATGTTAAATAAAGGGTTTACAATTATACTCAACTGCAGAAAATGCTATTTTTTTAACTAGTAGTATCAGTAAAGAGTAAAAGCAGTTAATTGTAAATATGCAAGTTCAGGGACTTATTTTATTTTTTAAAATATGCAAAATGGAAATAAGTGTTGCTATTCAACAATAAAATAGCTATTTGCTGAGAATAAGTGTGCATTCCATATGGATAAATGACAAAATAGAAAAACAGCAAATGAAGAGAAAGACATTCCTCAGTTTATAAACTTAATTTGTATGCATATTTTATTTGTAACTTGGATAATATGGTTCTCAAAAATACTGAAACTACTTTATATACTGTATTCTATAATAAATTTTATAACTGGACCAAATTTTTTTATTTCATAATTTTGAATAAAAAGTTTTAATTATAAAATGAGGATTTTTTGGTTGAGTCTTGAAATACTGCTGTAATATATTAACTTGTTATATAGTTTATTATATTGATTTCTAGAGTATTCTGTTATCATAATATTTAAAATTCTTTAAGTTTTTGAAATTTTCTGAAATCTGAAAATGAAATTCCATGTTTGTAAGTTTAAATGTTTGTAACCAAAATATTCATAAATCAAAAAGGGTTTTATATTGGTGGAAAACAAAATATCAAAAAGATGAACAACAAAATGACAAAATTGCAAGCAGCACAATGTATTTAGCAAATTTTTTTAAGAATAACACACACATTCATCAGTATATATTTAGAAAATACAGTATATTGGATTACAAACATAATAATATTTTCATGAATTATTTGTTTGAAAAATATTTAATAATATGCTGACATAAATTCAATATCAACAGTGCAGATATGTATTAGGATATTTTTATACATTTTGTTATAAAGACAGTTAAACTATATAATTTGTGAAATCAATGATAAATTTCTACTAAATTTTCATTACAATAAAATTCTTGACTTTTATTCTCTGATATTACCTTTCCCATTCTGATGCTGTTGTAAAATCTGTAATTTCAAATACATCTTGTTCCTGAATAATATTAAAAATAAAATTAATATCCTAAAATTTTAATTATTTTATTTATAATATAATTAATGATTCAAATAATATAAGTGAAAAAATTTCTATTGCATCATAAAAAAAATTATAAAAATTAATTTAAATTTTTTTTTTATTTAAAAAAAAAAAAAAAAAAAAAAATAAACAAAAATTAAGAAATTTTTTTATAAATAGCAAATTCATCATTTTCACAAAATGGCTGTGTAAATTCATTTACATAATTACAGATTGTTAGTAATTACAATTTTTTTATTCACAAAATTAAATAAATGAATCTGGAGTATCTATTGACCAGTTTAGAAAGAACATCCAGTTGAGCATGCACTCTAGAATCCGGAGATACGACACATCCAGCTTGCTTATATTGTTTATAAGTTTATGTTGTTTGTCGATTTGGTAAAGTAAATAGTTTATAAAATTTAATAATTTCTTACTATGTTTATTTATATGTAATAATAATAATAATATATAAATTCATATTCTTGCATTTTAATCTATGAATATTTTCTGATAAAGAATCTGTCCAATATCGATTGCTTTTCTCTCTCCTTCCGGATTTTTCAGAAGTGATTAATAGCATTGTCGTGGTAGAGATCCCCAAACACCAATAAAGAATCTGTCTAATATCGATTGCTTTTCTCTCTCCTTCAGGATATTTCGGAAGTGATTAATAGCATTGTCGTGGTAGAGATCCCTAAGCCTATTGATCTGTCCAATATCAATTGCTTTTCTCTCTCCTTCAGGATTTTTCGGAAGTCTAGTACATTGTCGATTGCTTTTCTCTCTCCTTCAGGATTTTTTGGAAGTGATTAATAGTATTGTCGTGGTAGAGATCCCCAAGCCTATTGATCTCAACCTGGTATGGATGCCATTCTAAGGCCGAAAAATTGTAAAATCTTTGTCCTACCTTCTTTATTAAATCTTTGATTTGTTTTACGTTTTCTCTGAGTTCATTTTAATCAGGAAAAACTACTGTTTTTCCATCCTTACCCATAAGTCCACGAACGCGCAAGACCAAAGCCTGTCATTCCATTAGGTTAGTTAAGCCAAAATATCCTCATAGAATATTTTTATCTGGCAGCGGCTACTTATAGAGCCGCCATCATCACAGGCTGACCAACACCCATAATGGAGTCTAATGGAAGGATGGGTTTCAACGGGCCGGGCCCAGATCCCTCCTGAAAAATTGGAGGAGTGGAACCCCAGGATCCTCCAGAATATTAAGCCACAGCTTTACCACGCAGCCATCGGGCTGACCTGTCATTCCCTCAGTCCGCAGGTCCCACAGTTTGTTCTGTGAGGTGTTTGTTAACCGATCACTCACTGTAATTTATTTTATATGATATTTAAAGTTTTCAATAAAATATATTTATATTTTTTGGCAAATGGCATTAATATATTGGTAACTAAAAATCAAAGATCATGTAATTTATCAGGCATTAATATATCGGTAACTAAAAATCAAAGATCGCTTAATTTATTGATTTCAAATTTTTATCGAATTTTAAGTGCTAAAGTCAGGATGATTTCAAATTTTTATTGAATTTTAAGTGCTAAAGTCGGGGTAGGCTTAGGTTGCGCATTTTTACAAAATTTTTATCAAATTTTAAGTGCTAAAGTTGGGGTAGGCTTATACACTGGTTGTGCATTTTTACCGATTTTCAAACTCTAAAGTTGGGGGGCTGGCTTATATTTGAGTATATATGGTAGATGGTTAGGAGCTGGAGCCAGCAGAAATTTTAATAGCTCCGGCTCTGGCTTCACTGAATAATATCAGCTTAGCTCTGGCTCCATGGCTCCGACTCCAGCTCCAGCTCCCCAGCTCTGTAACAAATACCATTAATTTTGGGTTTACTATAGGATTGCCAGTGTCTCTGGAACACAAAAACAATGGAATATAGAAATAAAAGTAGCAAAAGAAAATGCTATGAGAAAAATTATGGAGCTGAATATTCCAGAATTTATCAGAGTATGTTAAATTGAAAATAAAAGCAATTCAAGCCTGCTATTCATAGATAAAACTATAATTTCTGATAAAAATTGAATAATGGAACATCTAGCTTGGGGCCTTATAGTGATAAATATGAACCCGTACGGGGTTGATAAACATCAAGAGATTAATTGAGGTCAATTAAATATTTTCATTCATATTTATATATTTCAAGCCACTTCCAAACATAAAAGAAATATAAAAAGATTTTATTATTAAAATACAAAAAATGTGAAATATCTATATCTTGTTACAAAAATTTGATTATTTTTGAAAAGTCCAACATTATTATTTTTTAAATATTTCAATTAATTTTTTTAATTTATTTACTGATCTAGCATAGTTCCTCAGAATTTTACTGATATCATTTCTTTTATACATGATACCAGCAAAATTCTGGTTATTGGTTCTAATGATTACTTATTCTATATATTATTTTTAATATATTTTATTTTTATTGTTGGAATTCAGAAACACACAGAACAAATATAAATTATTATATGGAATAAATATATATTTCAAAAAAATTCAGAAAAATAAAACATGTTTCAAAAACAAATTTTTAAAATTAAATTTAAAATATTCAAAATATTTTAGTTTTAATTGATATATATATACCAGATCAAGATGCCATTTAGAACTTCATAAAATGTTTTTCACATTTTTTAATATAAATTAAGAAACATATTGCAACCCCCTACTGAGATACCATCCTTAGGATATTATTTTTATAATATTTTTATTAAATAGTTGGGTGTAAATGAGGTATAAAGAATTTCATTAGGGGGTTGCATTCAGTGGTGTTATTCAGTCAGTTCAACCAAACTGGTTGCTATTTTTTTGTTCTGAAAATCTGTAGAAGAATTTGATGCAATTTCTTAAGGTATGTGTCCATCTGAGAGAGAAACTGCTATCTTGATTCATTGATAATACATGTATACAGTGGTGCCTTGCAATTCGACATTTGAGTTTCGTGGGTTAGTGCATGCCCATGCATGGAATTGTGTGATATCATTTGCTATTTGTCAGTTCTTTTTTGGGCTACTTTGGTGTTTGCCAGTGTTGTTTGTGTTAATTTTCAATTCCACATTTTTCAGAAAGTAAAAAATTTGTAATTATTATTTTTTTTTTTTTTTGAGTGAAATATAAGGATGGGTTCAAAGAGAACTGATCAGAGGAATAATTCCAAAAAGAACACCACTTGATTGAGCCAGATAACAAATCTTAATCTTCATTCTTCTAGGGGATTTACGTGATTCCAATGATTCTATACAAGCCAAACTCCCCCAGCAGTTATTTTTGTATTAACTGCGCCAAATTAATAATTATTTTTAAATTTACGCTACGGTGCCACCATCTATTAAATTAATAATTGAACTTTAATTTTTACTAATTTCCCAAAATTAATCCGGGAGCGGTGGTGTTGGCATAAGTCCAATAATCTCTAAAATATATACATTCCGAAATTGGAAATCTGCCAGATCCTTGGTAGTCTAGCTGGTAAGGCGTCGGTACGGTAACCCAAAATCCCGGATTCAATTTCAGGCAAAGACAAATTTTTAATTTGGGAAATTAGTAAAAATTAAAGTTCAATTATTAAATAATAGATGGCGCTACCTTACCTTAAATTTAAATTATTAATTATTAATCCAATAGATGATATGGCACAAAGCGTAATTTTAAAATAATTATTAATTTGGCAGTTAATACAAAAAATAACCGCTGGGGGAAGTTTAGCTTGTTTAGAATCACTTGATTGAGCAAAGAGAGAGAGGAGGAATAATTCCGGAAAGAAGAACACTCAATTGAGCAAAGAGACGAAGAATAAAATATGTAGATAAAGTGCAGAAAAGTAGAACAATTAAAATGTAACTCGAGTATGGTAATAAAGTGCAGAAAGGTAGAACAATTAAAATGTAACTCGAGTATGGCATTCCTTGGACAACTGTGGCAACAGAGAGAGAAGATTATGGGTGCTAGGGCGTCTGCTGGAAGACTTCATTCTAACATCCAAGGGCTAATAAATTGTGTTGTGTATAAAATAGTCTCTGCTGGAAGACTTCATTCCAACATCCAAGGGCTAATAAATTGTGTTGTATATAAAATAGCTTCATTCCAAACTCAAGTATGGCATTTCTAGGACAACTGTGGAGAACAATTTAAATGTAACTCGAGTATGACGTTTCTAGGACAACTGTGGTAACGTTTTGCAACACGGATTATGGGTGCTAGGGTGTCTGCTGGAAGACTTCATTCCAACATCCATGGAGTATGGCGTTTTTAGGACAACTGTAGTAACGTTTTGCAACACAGAAGATCCTAGGACAACTGTAGCAACGTTTTGCAACAGAGACAGAAGATTATGGGTTAGGATGTCTGCTGGAAGACTTCATTCCAACATCCAAGGGCTAATAAATAGACAACTGTGGCAATGTTTTGCAATAGAGAGAGAAGATTATGGGTGCTAGGGTGTCTGCAATTGTATGTTGTGTATAAAATAGTGTATTTTGTAATTTAGTGTGTTAGACAACAGTAAAACACACGTAATAAAGTAAATAATATAGTGTATCTCTCTCACCATACCTGTTAGGGGAGTGGGATGGGGACTGATAAATTTTTTCTGAAAATAAAGATCTATTTCTGCATAATTCTTAGTTTGTCTCTTTGCTATAAAGACATCTTCAACTATACACTGCTCAATATTAATAAACCATAAAAATGTTCAGCTCACAGAGCAGGCAGTTTAAAATAAAATTTAATTAAAGTACTTTTTGTGTTAATTGTAATTTTTACTGATGAGGGTTGGATCAAGCCAAAAGTACTTTAAAGTTTATTTTAATGAACGTGAGTGTGTTATTGCCTGCTCTGTGAGCTGAACGTTTTTATGAATTAATCTATTTTACATAGTCTTATGTGGGAAATATTGTCCCGCAATTTGACATTACTTCGGTGACGGATTAGTTTCAAATTACGCGGCACCACTGTACTTGTTTCTGGTGAAGGTTTCTAAGGATTCCATTAATAAACTCTCTTTTTGCAATACAGTGTTAACTGCTTTGCATTTTGCAATTATATATCTCTGTTAATTTCATCCAAGGTTTTACTCACAAATGCCAATTTTTCTATTTTTATTTTTTTCAATAAATTTTATGTATTCATTTATAAAATTTTCAGTAGCTATATTGATTTCAACATGAACAATCTGTTGTGATTCCATTTGAAATGAATTGATTGATTCATTTTTAAAGAAGGATATAAATAAAAATTATTTCATTTTGAATGATCACTTTAGATGAATCATCAAAAGTGTATCATGTAAACCAGGCTTAAATACAGCTTAAATTTCATTTTTACAATACACTATAGATGAAATATCCAAGTAGTGAATTTGTAAACAATAAATCATCAAAGATAAAGAATGAACAAAGGATAATTCTCTATTTTCGTTCACTTTGGATGAATTATCAAAAATTGAACAGTAATCAAGTCCACTTCAGTTTTAGTTAATTTTGAACCATGAGGTTAATTTTTGTTGAATTAAAGTTACATACTGTATAAATTACTGCTTATACACTTCTAACTCACTAAGAGTGCTTTTGTTTATTAATGAATTCAAGTTAAGCTTATTTTAACACACTGCCAATCTACAGAAATGAATATCCAATATCATGGATCAGTGATTTTTAAAAAATTTTCTAAAATTTATGAATTGCTTTATTCATTTGAAATTTTCAGCAAAAAGAGATAAAATAATATTTTTGCAAAAAAAAATATAAACAACTATTTTAACCAACTGCAATTAATAATATCTGAGAATAATAGCACTAAACAGCAGTTGAAAATAATAACTAAAAATTTTAATGAAATGTTTTTGGTTGCTACTAGGGATTGCAAATTTACCGACTTTTTCAATTACCAGTAATTCAGTAAAATTTTCAAACAAAATCGATTTACCGATAAATTACCGGGAATTCTTTAAACCATGAATATGAAATAAAAATTCATAATAATAATGCATTTTATTTGATTCTTATATACTGTGACAAAAGTGTATAAAAAGAAATTGTATTCTGAACATAAATATAATACATTCTGAACATATAATTTGTTGTAAAATTGATGAATTTATTTATATTATATAAATGAAATTCAACAATTTTATAGCAAATTATAAGTAATACTTATACATGAATAATTTTTCATAACGATGATTAATTTTTAATGATGAAAACAATATAAAATATATAATTAAGTACTTGATCTATTTTTCAACTTGTTTTAAAAAATAAGCAGGTAAGAAACATAACTGATCAACACTTTAGTCTCCTAATTATGATCTAATTTTTGTACAAAATAATCCCGCCGTAGAAAAAGCTCTTTCAGATTCCACACTTGTTGATTTAATAATTATTAAAGAATCATACACTACAGGTAGGCCTCGATTAGTGCGACTTATAAAATTGATACCGTTTTTCAGTTAGTGCGAGAAAATATTTGATTAGTGCGAGTTGTAAACACAGAGCAGTCTTACTAACAAACCTATTTATATTTATTAAAAATAAAAAATCCTTATTTATTAACCATATAAACCTTATGATAATGAATAATTTTTGAAAAACATGTTAGAGAAACTGAATTTTTAAATGTTTTGAAGGATTTATCAAGCACATAACTGTCAATTTATTTTTCTAATGTTAAATATTATTTTTATCTAAACACTATCTTTTATATATTAAATATAATTTTAATAATTACTGCACTGAAGAAAATTTTGTCTTGAATATTTAATAGAACATTTTATCACTTCATTAAATCTAAATAAATAGGTATTTTATGGTGATGTACATTCGCAATGCACTTTCATGTTAATATTTTATAAATGTATAATTAAATATTTTCGATAATATAAGCATAATTCGTGACAATTTCTATATCATTTTACTTATAACGTGCACGAACTGAAAAATATCCATACAATATTTTAAATTATCCACAAATTTAAATACTAATCATAGAATTAAATTTAACAGTTCAAAATTTCTGATACTATTAATCTCAGCAGCTGATACTTCTTATTATGCATAATTTTACACTTTAAATAAATAATAAATAAATGTAGAAAATAAATGTTTTTTTATGCGTCACGTCATGTAATTAATTTTAGATAATCGGTGTTCTTGCTTGAATAAATATTAGGATAAATAAAATATATCTTTGTCTGCAGTTAAAATCTATATAATTTTAATATTTTAGTCAAACTGAAAAAATTGATCTTCTAGTAGAATATTTGTTACATCGTAACTAAAATGCAATGACGTTAGATCAAAATTTCAAAAATTAATAATAGCTATTGAAAAAATATAATATAATTTATAAAAATTAATTTAAATTTTAAGTAACATAAACAAATCAAAAGAGAAAATTTAGATTTAAATATTTTAAATTATGAATTTTATTTATTTATTGATATATATAAGAAAAACAGTGCATATGGAGAAGCATTAATGGCAGACTGCCATTAATGCTTCTCCAAACAAAAATCATCTCTACTATTATCACAAATTTTTCTAATAAAGAAGGATCATAAACAAGTTGTAGGATAACATTTTGAGCTAAAATTACTTACAGTTTCTCTATTAATGCGAAATTGCCCTTTAGTGGTGGCAGAATCTAGCAGATAAGTAATACGACCGTAATCACCAATATCCGCATCAGTAGCTTGAATGATCGCTACTTCCTGTCCAATTTCGGCATTTTCTGGCACATAAAACTCGTTGGGTCCTTCATTGAAGATCGGATTGTTATCATTTTCATCTAAAACTTGAATGAACAGTTGAGCAGTGCCAGTTAAAGGAGGAACCCCATTATCTGTGGCTAAAACTGTCAAGTTTAACCAAGCAAACACTTCTCTATCGATTTTATTATTGGCAGATATTTCTCCTACAAAAAATTACATTTTGTAATTATCAATTAATTATCAATAAAAATCATTAATTTAAATATAAAAGAATATTACATTTAATAATAATTTATATCAATCTTTTTGAGTAAATTAATTTCATATTAAATCTGCTTTCAAAATTTATAAAATTAAACTTTAAATTACATTAGATTTTTTTAAACAAAAATAATTTCTTCTTAACGGCGCTGACTGCCAAAATTGGCCGAACATGGTACAAACTAGGAAATTGTCACTTGTATTTTACCCACCTGTATATGAATTGATTAGCAGCCATTCGGATACATCTGTACAGTGCATGCGAAAAATAGAAATTATGTTGCAATTAAACGTAAAATTATGACAAAACATATTTGAACAATAGGTGTGGTGCAAATATAAAAGCCGATAAGAATTTTGGTGCAGGATGTATTTTTATTAGTGCTTGAAATAATAAATAGTGATATATACATACACACTAAATATAACAGAAATGGATGCAAATGTAGGAAACAAAATATAAAGAAAATAAATATAATATTTTTCTCACCCAATCTTCATCAGAATTAACCTTTATTAAATCAAACATCAATTTAGTTAATTAAGCGATAAAGCTTGTATTAACAAAACTTTAAAAGCAACTGATTATCATTTAAATTTAACTAAGAATTTTTTTAATTAGTTAAAAATTTTTAACTGAAATCTCAAAGAAATTTTAAGTATATTTAGAGACAAAGATATTAAAATTATAAGTAAAATAAAAATATTTTTCTAAACATTTTATGAAAACTATTAAGCTATTTAATTAAAGAAGATACGGTATTGGAGTTAGATAAAAACTGATTTAATTTCAGAATGTGCATTTCATAAAAATTTGGTTATATTATCCAAATATTTAAATAAATTTTAAAATATTATCATAATAATGGCAGTGTTGTTAATTCAAAGCTTCGCTTAGTTAATTGCTTTAATGAATATTTTAATATCAAATTCATATTTACCTGATTTCCTGTCAAGTCTGATTAATCTCGTCAATTCTGGGTTACCTTCCAAATAGTATAATAATGTTCTATTTAAATCAGCATCTTCAGCTACAACTGTTAGTATAGGCGAACCTGGCTTGGCATTTTCTGTCACTGCTGCTCTGTACGCTTGTTTTTGGAATTGCGGTCTATTATCGTTCACATCGTCTATTTTTATAGTAAGAGTAGCTAAAAGAAGAATTAAATATAGTAATCTGTAATAATAATTTAAAAATTTAAAGTTATCAAACTTACCTGTAGAGGTTTGACCTTCAGTGGAAGCTGCAAGATCTTCTACTTTGAGTAATAATTTTACTATTTCTACTTTCTCTCGATCAAGTGTTTTGGTAACTTTAACAATGCCATCAACTGAATTAATATCGAAAGCCTCAGCATAATCGAATTCCGCGATAGTTACTAAGGCACCTTTTTCGTTTCGAGCTTCGCTTCTTTCGTGATCTATGGAATACCTCAAGATGGGCCTTTCGTCTAGATCCGTGGCGGAAACAATCGTGACAAAGTGACCTATGGGAGCATCTTCTCTAACTATTGCGGGTAGGGGATCCATAAATATTGGTGGTTTATTATTAACGTCACTTATAGAAACATTTACAAGCACTTTAGAATGTCTTTGTTCATCACCAATTCCACCATCTAAAGCAAGAACTTCTAAAATATAAAATGTCGTTTTTGGTATCGTCCTATCAGGATCTAAATTTGCTCCTTGAGCAACTGAAATAACTCCAGTATTGGCATTTATAACAAATTTATCCTGGGCACCAGATTGGATCCTATAGGCAATTCGACTATTAGACTGGGAATGATCTCCATCGAAAGCAATTACCTGAAGCACAGAAGTTCCATTTGGAGTGTCTTCCTGAATAGATTTACTATAAAACGGTCTTTGAAACGTAGGCGTATGGTCATTCTGATCCTATATAAAAGTTCAAGTTATAAAAATACCAATTTTTCTCATTTATATTCGTATATTATATAGTTATATTATGTTTTAAATACAGTCCAATAATTTCTTATATGCTCGTAAATTAATATATAATTATATAATATTAACAATTCGTTTAACTACATAGCAATTTAAAATATTGTACTAATATATTGATAATTATAATATTAAGTTTATTGTCAGATATATGTAAATTCGTCTTTATAAAATATTTCAGTTAAAACAAATAACGTAAATAATTTATTGCAGATTTTCAATTTAATTAAATTCTAAAGAAAAAGAGAGAGAAATACTGGAAATAGTTATTTTATTTAGCTTTAAATCTGTTAGCTAAGTATTGATTAGATTCTATTAATTAAAATTATTTCATTACTAACTTACTTGAATATATATGATAACCGGAACATCATTATACAAAGAAGGAAATCCTAAATCATAAGCTCTAACAGTGAGAGAAAAAGTTCGAACGTCTCCTTTTCCTTGAGGTATCCTTTCGTAATCTATTGGCTGACGAGGTCGTATCTCCCCAGTAATATTATCGATGGTAAAATTTCCTTCTTTATCTCCTTGAATAATTTCATATCGAATTTCACTATTAGGGGAACCTTTAAGATCGTCATCTTGAGCCTAAAATTTCCATTAAAGATGCATACAATTATTGTAGCTCATATAGTATATAATATCATATATTAAAATCAGAATTATACCTTAACTACTAAAGGAGTTAAAAATTCCATTTCATTTTCTACTAATCTGGCTTCATATTTCGTTTGTAAAAAGTAAGGCACATTATCATTGACATCTTCTAAAGATAGCTGTAGTTGAACAGTATTTCTGTTTCCATGTCCATTATTATCACGTGCTTCTATAGTGACATAATACTGTGAAGTTATTTCACGATCGAATCCATGTTG
This sequence comes from Olivierus martensii, assembly GCA_000484575.1. NCBI lineage: Eukaryota > Metazoa > Arthropoda > Arachnida > Scorpiones > Buthidae > Olivierus > Olivierus martensii. Next base: position 23,781 of record AYEL01064917.1, on the reverse strand, counting down.
AGATGTTTTCACTGTTATCTCGCCAGTAATTGAGTCTAAATGTAATCTAAAAGGAAAACACCGAATAAATTTATTTAAGTAAATATTTATAAAATATAATGAATAATTTATTTACTTGTCTGCAATTTGTCCTCTAATTTCTGTATATCTTATTCCTGATGTTCCGTAATCTTTAGAATCTTTATCAGTAGCCTGAAAAATTAAATAAAATATAAACCATTACAAACATCATTAGGAAACTCGATTTGTATTTTCAGAAAATTACAGATAGAACAATTAAAATCAACGGAATCGATCACGGACCCTCTAATTTATATTCTAGAAAAGATGAACGAATATTTCTAACAGAATCTTTAGTAAGAAAAAATTCATCTGTTTCCATTCTTCTTTCAGGTTATTTATTGAATAGAAAAGATTTAGTTATATTTTATTCTACTAATATAAGATGTTAAAGTCTCAAGCAAACAATTTTATATGATCAAACAATCTTAAACAATTAATCTCTTAATGTATATTGATATAACAAATTTCGGAAGAAATTATAAATTTAGGAAAGCGAAGTACTTGTGAAGAAAGTAAGATAAACAGCAATCAATTTTCTAAAACTCGGCACAGCTCTATTGATAAAGTTTATGACAGAAAAATATTTTTTCTCTAATAATCTGATGTAGAATTTTTTAAAATAATTTTTAAACAAATTCCAATAAAAAATAAATTTCAAAATGTATTAAGAACGTTTTAAAACTCAGAACTAGAAAATAGACATTGCCTGGACGTCGCAGTAAAGAATAAATGCTTACTGTTCCTATTACAAAGATATAAGAAAGTTAAAATTACTGTAGACCTAGATTCTAGACTTCAACTGAATTGAAAATAGGTAGAATAGATCACTTTCTAATGTAGAATAGATTACTTCTGGAATCTATATTTCTTCAGAAGTGTAAATTTGATAAATATTGAAGGAAAAAATAAACAAATATAGATGAACATACAAATTTAATCTGTATTAAATAAAATACAATTTTTTTACGTTTGAACAGAAAACTATTTCTTCTTAAAATTTCACGTGAAATAAATTCAGACTGTAATAATGGAATGAATAATTTTTCATTATTCATATTAAAAAAAGAACATATACTATACTTTAATCAGAATAAATTTAGTCGGAAACACATTTCTGATTTTGTGATTAAATTTTTTCATTATTAAATTATATGTAAGATTCTATAAATTATTCTATAATATTGCAATTATTATTCAGAATATAATTGAATAATAATTTCACTAACAATAAATATTAGTATAGTTGTTAAATCTTAATTTGAAATGAATAAAGTTAAGACAAAATAGTGCAGCTCTCTTAATTATATAACTGAATAAAAATTTATTACAAAAATATCATAAAGATTCAAAATTCTTATTATTTGTGCATAATTATTATTAACTAAGAAATATTTTTTATAATATTTCTCAGTTAAAAATAATTCCTAAAAGCATTCATTTAAATAAATATTCAATTCATTTTTTTGATTTCCTACATAATTAATTCTTTAAGAAAATGTTGAAAGTTTTCTCTTACTTTTACCTACATAATTAATTCTTTAAGAAAATGTTGAAAGTTTTCTTTTACTTTTAGCATATATACTTTTCTCTAATCAAAATTTAAATTCTGATTTAATTTTTATTAGAGAAAAATGATTTTGCTAAAGAATTTCTGGTTATTTAATTATATGCTGAAAATAAAAACTTTTAGCTTAATACTTTATCAAGGAATAATTTACAGGAAACCAAAAATTGGCTTAAAAATAAGAAGTTAGGAAATTAAAAATTAGAAAGTTAATAATTTCACTTCAATAAATAATTTCACTCAAAAAAAGAAAAAATTAAAATCTAAAGATTTTGTTTATGTAAGTAGGTAAGTACTCAGGAAAGAAATATCTTAAATTTTTACATTAATGTTGGAATACTTCTAGCTGAATGATCAGAGAGATTTTGTATTTATGAACATTCTTCACAGTCCAGACTTCATATTGTATGCAATTTATTTCTGTGAGATTATTCTAAATGGCTTAATAAAGAAGAAATATTTTTCATTCTTGATGATGACTAGTAAATTATGATAATCTTAATACTATTCATGTTATTTAAAAGAATCTTCTCGAAGCCTTATCTTACAGCAGATAGAAAGAGTACTAAATGGTATAGCATCAGAATTACAATAATTTTATTATTAATTAAATTAGTTACATTTTAACGGTGTAAATTTACGAGTGAACAATTCTAGTCTTCTCACTAAATTAATTATATTGCAGTAAAAGTAATTATATTAATATAACATGAATTTAAACGAAATTTATATAATTAGTTTACTACGAAATGGAAATATTTTCTCACTGAATTTAAACTAATAATTGATCAGATTAATTACATATTTTTGATAACTATATTATTAAACATAAAAAATTGAATGTTTTGGAAAAAATAGTTATTGTTTAAATAAAATTCAATAATATAATAATTTAGAGTAAATTAAGTTCAAATTAGTCAAATAAATATCCCAGTATATTATTATATATTTTGTTTCATTTAATTCGATGATTTAATAAGATTAATTATTTTCTATTCTTATGTCATTTTTAAGATTTTTTTTTTAATTATATTAACTATGCTTTTCTATTTTGAAATTTACATACGTCCATACTACATATTTATTCGTGAATGATTAGAAATAGAAATTTTAATTTTTCATTAACTATATGAATGATATAGTGGAAGTTAATTGATTGTCATCTTCAAACAAAATAATAGTCGACTAATTGAATTTTTCTCTCTGAAACTTTTTCTTTTAAATAAATGAGAAACTTTACACATTATTAAATTACTGTAAATTTATTAAACAGATCTTCTGGAAACCTCAAGTCGGCAAATTTTAGTGAGTAAATAAAATCCAAGTAGATAAAGTCATCAAGATAAGTTGATGAGCTTATCTGCTTTCTGTCTTACTGATATATGATTCTTCATCACCAAGATGACTTGTCTGTAAAATGTTTTCGTTTGCAGGAAAGTTAAGTAATATACTATTACTATAAAATAAACTGTAATTTTTATATTATAGTAAAAATTTGTCTTATTTCAATATTGAAATCAACAAATCTTTTCTGAAAGAACTGAAAATTGATAGGAACTGAAAATTAATACTATTTTCATATAGCTCTTTCATGAATTTAAGTTAAACTGAAATAGAAAATTAATTATTAATATAATTATTATAACATACTGTATAATTTGACAGCAATCAAACATTCAGGGATAAGATGAACACAAAATGAAGAATATCATCGTAGACAGATTGAAAATTGATCAATACGAAATATCGGAGTAAAATCAACAAAATTCAGATGAAACTATCTAGATTTTATGTAATTGGAATGACAAAAATTATACAGAAATTTAAATATGAAGTTTTACTGTATTAAAAAAAAATATTTTTTTTTTTTTTCAAAAACTTTTGAATAGCTTTTGAAAAATTTATTATTAATACCGTATATATTTTCTATTTTTCAAAATGATAAAATCAGTAAAATTTCAAGATATTTTCTTGTTACACTAAAAAATTATTTGTACCCCTTTCTTTGACACTTAGCACCATCTATTGATATTTATTATCATAAAATAAAAATTTGGTCCCTAGGGCCCTAAAAAATGTCCAAATGAAAAAAAAGATCTGTTGATACAGACATAAAATTAGACCTTTCTAACGATACCCTATTTATAGAAATCAGTACAGTGCAGACCTTTCTAACGATACCCTATTTATAGAAATCGGTACACCTTTCTAACGATACCCTATTTATAGAAATCTGTACAGTGGTTCGTCTGAAAAAGGGACTCCAGCCAACCACGTTTGACTATTATATATGATGATGATGATATGATGATTCTAGATTATTCTGTTATTTAAAACATTGAACAAATTAAAGCTATGATATAACAATTTATGAAGATAAGTACCGTACTTAGTATGAATGTTGCAAAAAATAATTAAAATAGATTTATGAATATTTTAAAACTGAAGTTTTAAATAGAAAAATATTTATAAATTATTTAATACAATTTTAATTCCACCCATATTATTTATACGAGAAGACGATGTAAATTAAGATACTATTGTATTATAAAGTTGTAACCTGTAGAAAATCAATCTATATCAAATGTTGCTTTTTAATAAAACTTTTATTTACAGTATTATATTTATTAAAAGTCATTACTAGAAAATTAAATAAAAATTAAAATATAATATCTGTTTTTGAGTAATATGATTTATATGCAAAAGCGTCGACTACTTGGAGTAATGAAGAAATTGTCCTCAAATAGTTGCAATTGTCCTTACGGCATTAATGGATTTATATTTTTATAGTATGCTTATATTAAATGGAAAAAAATTTTTCGATCCTTTATATAACAATCTCCACAATACAATATGAAATTTAAAGCCTAATTTTTGGTTATTTCGGATGTAAATCAAACCAACATAGATATATTCACTTATATTCTGGATTATCCAGAATATGGTTTATTTAAGGATTGCTTTGTTTAAGATATTAAACAACTTGAAGTAATATAAAGATTTTGCAGGGAAATGTTTAAAAAATTTGTATTGTAAGTGCTAATGAAGTATGTTTTTTTTTATTTTTTAAACTGTTAAAATATGCTAATTATAAGTGCTGACAATTAATAATATCAATGCCATGTCATTTTCTTATCTGAAAACAGCATGCTATAAATTAATTATAAATTATTAGGTTAAAGTGATTTATGCAAAAAGAAAACAAAATAATTAAATTCAAATTATTTAAATTTGAATTATACTGCATTTTGAATTGTATGATTTGAATCATTTCTGTTTGAAGGGTCATTTTTGATCCTTTTCATTCCAAAATGATCAACGGGTCAAACCTAATTCGTATACCCCTTCATTCCAATGAAATGAAAGGATATACGAATTAGGTTTGTCCATTGCTGACGTTCATCAGAACTCGTATACCGTTTTCATTATATGATTTAGATAAAATTCGCATATGCTATTAGATCACACCAAAGAAGCTTGCATATTAAAAATAATCGATATCAGTTCAATATTATGAGTTCAATAAGAATGATAATCCCTTAATTTGGGAAAATGCCTCCGATAAAAATTATCTAATATGAATGAAATATGCAGTACTGTATACACAACATTCGAACCATCTACGAAATCAATCCTATTTGAAAATCGATATTTGATCATACGTGGTTAAATGTTTGTCAAAACGATATATCATGTAATTATTATTTAATTTAAATGAAATTCATGCATACTATTAGAATGCATTAGAACAACGGTCTCCAAGCTTTTTATTCGTACTTTTCAGTAAAGAAAAATAGAGCGCACCCATTTATAACAGATATGTTGAATGAAATTTTATTTTTCTTTACTATGGTATATGGTGCTTGATGTATGGGGTGCGTGACTTCTGAAAATTTTTTATGAACGCTTAGATCGAGAGCATCACAGTTTGGAGACCATTGCGCTAGAGCAGAGGTGGGCAACTTTTGGGAGAAAGAACCATATCGTATCAATGAAATAGAACCTAGGGCGGCGTCCCGGGTCCGGTATCTAGTCAAAAATTTTTTCAGGGTGCTGGGCCAGGTCCAGCACCCCCGAAAAAAATTTTCACTAGACTTAACAATCTGGCCCACCTTCACGGGTGTGGGTGTAGCCCGTGGTTGGAAGTGATCCTGCTCTTTAGTAATCTGCCTGATTGGAAAGGGGCGTAAAACAAAATAGCAAAACATCTCCCAAAATCCCGCCTTCACCTAATAACTGTCTGAGGTGATATAATTCTTTTGGAAAATTATATAGACAAAACAGAAAGATCCTAAACTTTTTCTAAGGGGTGCATTTGTTGACTAAGATATCATAAAAGGGTGCCAATTTTCTTAGTAGGCTTTCATTGGTCTACGCCTAAAACAATCACACTCCCAAAATCAGAAAGTTCTGAAACTTAGCAAGAATAGCTATTGAAAAATAGGGTTCACAACGGGCCTGGCCGGAATCCCGACCCCGACCCCTCTTGAAAAACTGGAGGTGTGCGAAACCTGGATTTGAAGCCGGATCTTCCAGGATGAGAAGCCACAACTTTACCACACAACCAATTCTGACGACTCAAAAAAATTAAGAAATTAAATGCAATTATATTGTAAAGATTTTTATAATTATCTGTATAATTAAGAATGTAAGGCCTATAGTCAAAAGAAAAATGAAAACTCAGTAATATCCATATTTTCCAAGGTATTTTAGCGTTTTATCCTTATAAAAAGTGAATTTAAAAAAAATCTTTCATTATCTTTCCCGACAGTTAAGCAAACCAGGAGAAACTAGTAATAATAAATTGCTGAATATTTTTTGTAAACTAGGCAGTGATTATCAAAATGACATTCACTACATAATCTACTGTACAACTTTACTTTTCTAAGAGAGTTTAATTATTACTAATTATTTTTAAAACATATCAGCATATATGAATGTCATTCATATAACCTACTATTTAGTTAATTGTTAAGTTTTAAGAAATTGAAATGGAATTGCTTTTTCATCATTTTGCTTTTTCATCTTTTTTATCATTTTTTTCTTTAAAAAATGAAAAGAAAGTCTTCAACTCTAAATAAAAAATTATTTCAATTCTATAATCTTTTTTATTGTGTATGAAAATGGAAATAGAAATGCAGAGTACTTTAAAGGCTGAAGTTGGAGGGATAAGAGAAGATTTAAAATTATAAGAACTGTATATTCCTTGAAAGATGGCATTGTTGCAATACAAGGTTTGAAGTTTTGTTTGTTTATGGTTTATTTGAGTGCTTTTTTTAATTTATCTATTTTTCGATATAATCTATTCAATCAGAGTTTTCATGCAAGATTTTTTCGAGTTTAATAGAATAATTTTAAATTGGTTAAAGTAATCGAAAATTTTGCAAAGTATTATAGTAGTAATATTTAAGTGCAAAGTATTTAACAAAAAAGAGATATAATAAACTTATGTATAATGAACCAAAATTATTCTTTACCTACATGCTATATAAGTTTTCTTGATTTTTTGAGCATACTTAATGTCTAAAAATGTTTCTAGCCTGTCTTTCATCTCAAATCCTAATATTCAATATAAAAATAAATTAATTGAAGCATTTACTGGTGAAAATAACATTATACTTTCTTTAATTCTTTGAAAAATTATCATAAATAAATATATTTCAATACGATAGCTTCATTATTATACAATTTTTATCATTTTGAACTGTCATCATATTGTACCATGATTATCTATAGCAGTAGTGGAGAACCTTTTTGAGTTTGTATGCCATAAAATAAGAAGAAAAAAGAATATGTAATAATATGCCACATGAAAATACTGTAATGATAAAAATATTACGCTATATATATATATATTATTTTAACAGCATTTGCTGGTATACAAATTCAAAAATTTTTATACTTTATAAATTTAAAATACAAACGATTTTTATCTAAAAGAATGTCTGGTGCTAACCAAATCATTTTGCATGACTCAGGTTCATCATTGCTGTCAGAGTCTTAAAAATTCTAGCTTAGAGAAAGAGTCTTAAAAATTCTAGAGACTTCTAGCTTAGCTAAAACAAAACGATCTTCTAAAAATTGGAATGCTCTATAATATATTTGTTCTCGAAATTTTTTCTTTCATAAATATATGAATGTATTAAAGAAATCATATGCTTCTTAATAATTGCAATAATTACTTATATTTGATGCTTACTTGAAAACTAGCGTATTATTGAGTTACATAATTTCTATAAGAAACAACGTAAATGAGAGATATGAGTTCAAAATGCTTAACTTGAAAATACGTTTATTTTTTAGTAATATTATTATATATTTCGGATATTTAAAATATAATTTAATTTATATATAATTTTATATTTATTAACATATTATAAGTTTTGAAAAAGATAAGAATGAACTAAAGCAAACAAAACATATCCTAATAAATAGAATCAATAAGAAACAAGAATCAATAGAATATGGAAACAGATACAGAACCATCAGAACGTTCTATTCATTGAAATTGTCAACATCCGGAAAAGATTATTTTAGTTACAATGGTTTTTATTGCTTACTTGTCTTCGGTTGAAATGACGTAAAACAAGAGAGCGATACGATAATCCAAAATAAGAAACCATTTTTGGAACCAAAACTGATATTGATAATGCGTTACTAAATTGTTTTTAAAGTAGAGTTTCTTCGGACAGAAAAATTCAAACTACGAGACAAATCCATTGGCATTCAATATGAGAATCCATGATTATAAGTTAAATTCAATCATGATCAAATTATATTTTCCCTATTTTTATTTGTATATAAATGAAAGAACTAGAACCCGTATTGAAGAACAATTATTATAGTGTATATGAAATGATATTTTAATATAACTTATAATATTAAACTAAACACTAAATATATAAACGAAAAATATTATCTTAGGATAAGATTATTGTTAATCAAAAATCAGCAGTTATGGTTATGCATAGTGTAAATTTTATCTTGAAGCTTATTAGTTTATAAGATTATTGTTAATCAAAAATCAGCAGTTATGGTTATGCATAGTGTAAATTTTATCTTAAAGCTTATTAGTTTATACTAGAAATTCCCCGCTCATATAAATGAGCGGAAATATACTATTCTGATCTAATCTTATAATATTTTATATAAAGTTATCTTGCAAATTTATTTACTATATATTTTATTAAACATGTGTAGTAATTGCACGGGGACCGTGAAGGCTGCACCCCACGGGATTATAAAATTAATATAATATACTATAATAAATATATTATAAATATTATAAAATTATAAATGAATAGAACAGAAATTATAATTTTCTCGAAAAAATAAATAAGTTAGAAATTAAAAATTGAATTAACATTTGAAAAAGAAATGAGAAAAAATAATCATATATAAACGGAATAAAAGTTTGTGAGAATTTTTTAATGAGAAGAATTTTAAACAAATAATAATAAATAAATTTATTATTAAAGAAAATCATTGAAAATAGAGAAAAAAGCTATGAATGGTATAATAAATAATACATTCGTAATGAATTAACCTATTTTAAATATCCTTGAAGATTTCTTTTAAATCAGCAAATGCTATATAATCCTAATGGATTAACTATATTATTAACCATTTATTCACTTTTATAATACCAATAACTATTTAAAGGCACTTATAAAATTTCATTATAAGTACAGTACTGTATTTTAATGTATATTTTAAACTGAACTATTCGGTTTTAATATTCAAAATATATTAAATAGCGATTTATAATTATTTTATATGCAAGGCAATGATAAGTACATACAACAAAGATTAAGAAATAATATAGAAGAATATATTATTATAACTTATTAAATACCGTAAACTCTTAGAATAACAACAATCAAAAATTATCTGATCAAAATAATTGTAACAGTCATCATTTTTAAAACATGCAATGTGTGAAATATTAGTTTAACAAAAGAAAATTTAATAAATAAATGAATTGCGATAATTTTACTAAAAACAAAAATTAAATACAATACAATAGATGACATAAAAGCAACAAAATAAGGAAAAATATTATACTGTACTTGTCCAGTAACTTACATGCTGGAATAAAATATTATAAAGACATGATGAATTTCTTCGAATATCAGAAATGATAGAAAAACCAACCACACGATAAATTTAATTATCTAATTACAATACTATATTAATTTTGTTTTCGATTAATGCTTTAAAAGGAAGTGATAAAACGATATTTCCAGTTTTTGTTTTACGTCTCAATAGAATTACTGTCTGGAAACTTATTTTGATTATGAATTCAAATTTTTAAATATTTAATAAATTGTAGCATTATTTAGTAAAACAATAAATAAAAAAATAAAACCCTTTTAAAAAAGAAAAGAAAAATATACGATAAAAAAGAGGTAGATCTGTGTCAAAACCACCTTCACACTTTGACCTTGGGATGAAGTTGGATAATTGTAATCAGAGCAATAAATTAATCACTTTAAACGGAACTATTTATGATGAAAGAAACAAAGGATAAGAAGTTACTTCATTTAGAGAAATTTTATTCGTACAATATTTTATTATTAATTGCCTTTATAAAACGAAAATCCGGTAGTCACTTAAACTAAACATCTTATTAAATTGGCATAAATAGCTAATTTCACAATTATTACTTTTAGTCGAAATTTCTTTCTGGAAGAATTTTAAACAAATTTAATTTCAATCTTATAAAGTGAAATAATAAATCAATAAAGAAAATCTTAGAGAGCAGTTCAAAAAATTGTGCTAATTAATACACAATTATACATAGAATTAATAAAATATGATTAAATATTTATACTCACGATTGATATTCTAAACAACATATATTTTAACAAGATTAAAACTGAAATGCAACTTTTTATGTATAACTTTCCCATAGTTCTATTTATTTATATTTTGAGAAAATTAAAATGGAACAGGGCAAAACTTTTTGACCTAATTTCATTAATGATGGGCAATTTAAAAATATTCGCTTTTTTTAAAGGACTTTTTTTTTAATTATAAAATATGATCCATATATTTATAAATTAGTTATTTTAATTTCTTAGGATATTTATTATTTTTGCATTTTACTAAGGAAAAAATTATATTCATCGCTAATAATTTATTAATACATTCTAAAATTATCAACACAATATTGTACTTGTAATTTAAAAACAATAGTCAGTATTTAAATGACTAAAAAACGCAAGAAAAATTTAAGTTTCTTATCATTTTATTAAGATAATATAATATATATATATATAATATCATATAATAAAAAGTTCGTCGTTTTTAATTAAAGCCTAATTTTCATTTAAAATCATTGTAATAATTTAACTCATCAAATTCATGATTTTTCGTGTAACTTTTTCATATTTAAAAATCATCCAAAACCTGTAAATTATACAAGTATAAGATTATAATAAGATTATTATGACATTTTAAATAAAAATATGATAAATTAATTTATGACCTAAGGCCAATAAAATATAAAAGCAAACAATAAGGATAAGTAATCTTTTGTCTATGTTCATTTTATGAAAATGAATAAATACTAAATATTCTTTTCTTGAAAATGAAAAACAATGCATTTTTATTTGATTGAATAATAGGATTAGAAAACTTATTGTTTATATATTTATAACAGTATTTATTCTCTTATCATCGTAAATTAAATTATCTATTATATACAATTGTTGCATGTTCTGCACGTTATATTTAAGTACAGTGTATCTGATGAAGAAAGATATTTTAATGCCGAAACACATCCAGCTGTGGTAATGAATTAATTTTTATTTCAATTAATATGATTGCGGAAGTAAATTTTATTGAAAACAAAATGTTGCAACTTAGTTATATTTTATATAATATCAAAAAAATAATTTATTAAATTAAAAAATTGCAACTTGGCCCTTTCGTCTAGATCATAAATTATTTTTATTATGTATTTTTTATTAATAGATTTTATTGTGTGAAATATAAAAAAAATAATATTGCAAAATTTAAAAAGTTTAATGGTTACTAATTTTATTACTTATATTCTAAGAGAAATATTGGCGTATTCTAAAAGAATAGACTATAAAAATATAAAATGGGCCACTAAAGCAATTAACTTTTTGAGAGTTGCGGAAGAGAATTATAACAAAATTTTGATTGTTCAAAAGCAATTCAGAATCATCATAGACATTAAAAGGCTATTTACTCAGAAGTAGTTACAGTACACTGTATGAAAGAAAGTTATGTAACAGGTAACTCAGTTTTTCCTCTAAGGAATAATGATCTCTTTCTAAATGTCGAAACTTTTCTTATGTCAAATTTTAATAAATAATTTAACATTCCTATATATAGAACAAATACTGTACTCATCGTGATAGTATTTTTAAGTATTTTTTCCGAATTGGATGAGGAATAATTTTAAAATAAACAAAAATATGTTTATGCAGTGCAAAATCGGTAAACATAGATATTCTATAAATTGAAAATCGTTACATTTCTATTGAATTCACGATGAAATATAAATATTATTAAAAAATTCCTCTAGTCCACTAATATAAAATCGAATAGTTAATTGTGATTAAGCAACTAAAAGATAATTAAGTACTAAGATAAAATGACGAAAATTTATTTATAAAAGTTGATTATTGATAAATCACTATTATTAAATTTAAAAAATGATTTTAATTCGTAATATATATATCTCTAAAATTAATAAAATTCCAACATGTAAAAAAATATGTGTGTATTTAATTCCATGAAAGGAAAAGTTTTTTGATTTTTAAGCACTTAAGATCTTATACTGTAATAATTATTAAGAATAACGATATTTTTTCGTTTTATTATTTTTTAAATTCAGCTTTGAACTTATGTTAGTTTAAACACGAAAATTTTATACAAGTAAATATAAAAGGAGGAAGTATATGATATTTTTAGTTATTATTATTATCCAATGTTTAACTGAGAAAAATTTAAATTCAAAATATATTATTTAAGAAAATTTCTATAATTTTTAGCAATTTTGATAGATCTTTCCAATCGGCATAGCGGTGCAGCAATAATATTTAATTCTATATAGCACGACCTACTTTTAAACCGTGTATCTCGTTATATGTTTCTCACGTAAGTAGTCAGAGTACATCAGCCCTGATCATGTGATTCCTCAAAAAAATAAAAGTATTTGAAATAAATAAAAATAGAAATTAAAAAACAGCACATTGTTCTAATTTTATTTTCATTTTTCAGAACTTTCAGTTTCTAAAAATGATGATTTAAAATTTGTAATCGAGAATGCAAATTAATGTAAATTAACCATATAAATTTAAAAAATTATAAAATGTTATTTGACTTTTTTCGCTTTGTATGGAATTCCCGATATTTTAAATATACTGTACTATTCTATAAAAAATAGCTTAATTTTGTTCGTTACCTATAAATTTTCATCTGTTCTGTTTCTTCTATATTTCTTTGTAATTCAACCCATAATTTCATTCAAAATACAAGCTACTTCTCATCCCACAGTTGTTCAGAAAGAAATGAATATTTTTTCCGAATTGTTACGACTAACATAAAATAAAATGCACACCTGTTGACAACCACACTACCGATTGGATTAATTGTAATTCTTTGCACACGTAGTAGATATTTTAAGACATCATTTATAGAGTGTGACAAATGAATCTGCAATTTATAAACTTACTATTTCGTCACCAGAATGATGAGCTTTAAAACAACTTTTTAAAATTTTTTAAATTTATTGGAGAAATATAATTTTAACAAAATGCAGAATTACAAGAAAGCCTATAAAATGTATTTAATCTTACAATATACATCTCCTTAATTTTACATTAATTAAAAATTGCTTAATTGATTAATTAATATTTTAAGTTTTTCAAAAAACTTCTGAAAAATTATATTCAAGAAAAGCTTTCAAATCATATAAATTGTTTATATTTTCAATAATTAGATTTTAAATTAAAAGTATATAATTATTTTGAGATTGATAAAAATTTTGTATTTTTTTTAAATTATGTTAATTTTGATTTTATTTTGTAAAAGTATTTTAATTAATCAATAACATAATTTTATAAAGAAGCAAAGTTTAATTTTTTTATATTTTTTATAAAAATATATTTTAAAGTAATTTTCAAATTCAAAATATTTATTTTCCAAAAATATGTATCTGATATATTTCTTAAATATCAGCATTTATCAATATATTACCAAATAAAAATATACTAAATTATAAAATGCAATTTTAAAAATATTTTTGCGTGTAAAAAATTTTTTATGTAAAGTATAATTTATGTAAATTAGATAAATCTTGAAGTGGCCTGAGGTAATGTTATGTTAGTTTTATCCAATGATGGCAAACATTAAATTAGTAGATACATATTTTTTAGAGCTACTCCAGAAAAATATTAGAAATTTAATAATTAAATTGATACATTATCTAAATTTCCAGTAAATTAATTTATTATATTATAAAAAAAATATATAAAATTATAATTACTTTGGCCTTTTCCTTGGTGGTTGAAATTTTTCACTGTCTGTCACATAATACAAAGCTCTCTTCATAATCTGTGTAGTATGACTAACATAAGAATTATCTTCTTCATCACTACTTTCATCTCCAGTATAATCTTCACAACCTTCTAATGATCTTTTCTTTGTACAAACATTACTTTCACACTAAAATTATTTTAAATTAAAATTAATTAAATATAAATTAATCTATATTAAATTAAAAATTATTTCAATGAATTATAACTTATAAAAAATTTTTCTTTCAGTTTAACCAATATAAACTTATAATGTTAGCTATTTTTTTATGGAATATATACTGTACATGAGATAAAGTGAAAGATCATTCCCCAATGTGTCAATCCTGTTTTGGTAGGAAATCAGGTGTGTAAATCAACAGATTAATGATAGTGAATAGTGATTCAAGAAAATGAAAGTAGCAAATACAAAATAAGAAAAACGTGACCATTAATTGCAATAAATAAGTGCTAAGCATTTATAAAAAGCTATGCAATACAATACAACTGAGTTTGTAGAAGAAATTTCATTGTCTGCTATGAAATCATAGTAAAATCAATATTGCAGACCAAAAAGTGAATAGTATACCCTCTGGCTATTATGGTTTTACTAGCATTATGGAAATAATTTTTATTCCCAGATTGTGTCTAAGGCAGTAGTTCATCTGTATAAAAGCTCATCTACTTATTTGTAAATAATAATGAAGAATAAAAATTCTTTAACATTTATTTGACATAAATAATGTCATTATTATTATAAGTTAATAATTTTAAAGGCCATGTTCATATTTCTTTAGATAAATCTTTGTTTAATCATAAACTACTGATTTTGATTGATTTGACTTTTACTTAATTTTATTTTGATCAAGTTTCATTGTTGAAAATAAAATCTTTTTTTAATATTATGCCTATGGAAAATTGAGTTTTATGAGTTCTTACTTAATGAGCACACTTCAGGTATAAATTAACTCATAAAGTAGGAATCTACCTGTATATCAATATTTATTATATTCTGGATTATGCAAGGATATTCAGATCATCATTAAGAGAAAAATTATAAAAAAATTAAATTCTAGATTAAACTATAATTATTTAAGAATTTGTTAAACCTGATGATATGTTTGATCAAAATGGTTCTCTATATAAAATGAATACATTTGGATTTGAATTTAATTTTTTCTGTAATGAAATTTTAATATATTAATTTCTACCAATTCAATGAATAGCTTACTTCAAGTATAAGAAATCCTCCATCATTACATGGTGAAACTTGAGGAACAACTTCAAACCACTCTGGTGAACTTCCAAGAAGATTTTTAAAAGTTAATGTGGATGAAACAGTAACAGCTCCAGAATAACGAGCTAATATTACAGACTGTAAATATTCATTAAATTCATTTTACTGAAATTTTCAAATTATTATTATAAAAAAATTTTAGTTTTTATAGTTTTTAATAAGTAATTACAATTATTATAAATAATCAATAGCAAGTTACCAAATCTGACCACCAATTAATATCTGATATATGATAATGAAGGGGATCATTTAAAAATATATTTTTTTTTCTTTTTCCAGGTTCACAAAACTGTGGATTGACTTCATTGTATTTATCCTATATTTATAAAATAACAACAAAAATATCAAATAATGATGATTAATATATATAAAGAATTAAGTGAATGAAAAATTAGATAAGCAAATTCCTTATCAGAAATTATTATTCTACCAAATAATAAATTTGTTTACTTTTTGAAAAAGAAAGATGCACATCACTATAGTTCATATACTAATTTTTTTATTATATAATATTTTTTTATTTATGTTTACTATAAACAACAAAAGGTAATTATTATTCTAGATAATCTACCTTTGTTGTAAATTGCTAAGTGAGCAGTTTCATAATTTCAATATATGAAACTGCTTACTTAGCAAAATTAAATAATCAATCTTCAATTACTTCATATCAATATTAATTATTTGTACTCATGTTTCAGCTGTTACCTGCCATGTCAGATCAATTTCTTGTATAGTTTGTGTATTATATAGTATCTAATATATGAATATGCTGAATTTCAACTATTATTATTTTTAAATAAAAACTCAAGCTATGTGGCAATTGTTTGTCTTTCTAATCTTCAAAATATTTTTCTATCATTCCTTATAAAATTTAGATGATTATTATTTCCTCATAAAATTTAGATAATTATTTAAATAATATTTAGAAATGAAAAGATTTAAAAAATATTTTTCATTATTATGATTTATGTAAAATCATACTTATTTTTTAATCTGAATTTTTTTAATAGTTTTTAAATCAGCATAAAAAATTTTTATTTGCTATTGTTTTCTATTTTGTAATAATAATATTTTTTCTACAAACTATACATTCTTGACATCTGTTATCTGGTAGTATTGTTTTTCATTAAATCATAGTATTTTTGTCAAAATTTTTCTATAATATTACGTTTTGTGCTAATTAATTAATTTTCATTTTCATTTGTAATATAATAAGATTATCACTAAACAGTGAAAATAAATTTTATTTTAAAATAATCTGATCATCTATTTTACAAAATGGAATGTCATTTATTTAATAACAGTTTTACAACAGAAGTCAACCTTTTTATTACAAAATAAACATTTTTAGCTTACAATATATTGCATTTAAGTTACTGAAAACCAATGCTTAATAAAAGTAAAATATTATATAACAATTATGTTACTATTGTTAAAAATTTTTTTCAGATATCCAAAATTAAATTTAAAGAAAAACTACAAGATTTTCAAAAATAAAAATGGAACCTTACATATCATTATTCTTAACAAAACTGAAATTTATTGTTTAGATAATTTCAATAGAAAAAAATCTAAGATATTTTCATTTTGAAATAACAAAAATGGAGTGAAATTTGACATTTTGGTGTTTATTAGTTAATAAATAAGAGTAAATCAATTTTTGATATAGCAGTAATTATTGTTTTTAAATAAAAAGCTTAGTATCATCTCATAGGAAAAAGTTTTGAATCATCCAATTAGAATGTTACTATTTTATAAACATTCTAATTATACAATTTTTTAAAAAAATATTGTAATGTAAATAGAAAAAAATAAAATGCTATAGCATATTCAGTTCTTAATAAAGGTACATATTAACTTTTTGAAAATTATAATATAAAAATAATGCAAAAATTAACAGCATATAAATTTACACAAAATTAATTCTAACTTCAGATACACAAAGTGAAGACAGCAATAAGGACAAAGGAATTTATATTTTAAAAGTTTATATTCTATTATATGATACTAGTTCGAAAATGAACTAAAAATGCTGAAGATGGTTGTATAGAAACTGAAAATGTTCCATTAAAAAAATTTTTGAGTTACTAATATTCAACTGCAGTTTAAGGCTATTATTTAAAGGTATATTATTGAAAAGCAGTTAGTTAAAATAGTTGTTTAAGGACAAAGGATTAGACATTTACAAATGCTCATTGAATTATGAACATAATTTGAATGTACATTTCATTTGTAACTCAGATACTACTATTATTTTGACTCCAAAAGTACTGAAATAGTTTTATATACTGTATTTTGTAATATATTTCACAATTGTACCAATCAGAAGTTTCTTATTTCACAGATTTGAATGAAAAGTTCCAATTATAAAGTGAAGATTTTTTGATCAATCACTTCTATCTTGAAATACTACCATATTAGTTAATAAACTGTGTAATTTTACATTATATGATCATTTCCAGATCATCATGTTTAAAATTCTTGAAGGGTTTTTGAAATTCCTTGAAATTTGAAAATGAAATTTCACATTCTTAAGTATAAATGATCATAATTAGAATGTTCATAATTTTTGAATCACATGTAGATCATTATATGTAAATAAAAAATACTAAATCCTAAATTACTTGATTATGAAGTTCCCAGAAACATTTTGGTCTTAATGATGGAATATGCCAAAGTGAAAGGGCACCAGAAGTATGAACAGCAGCAAGTAAATTTCCACTTGGAGAAATGCTTAATTTAAAAACTAAATCCTGTAAAAATTAAAATGTCAATGTTGATAATCTAATTTTTTGCAAAAATTTTGCAAAGCAAAGCAATTTTATTATTATAAATTTTATTTCTATTAAAATTAATTGTTCTTACAAATTAATTTTCATTAACTAATGTTTAAATAAAAAAAAATAGTTTAAATAAAAAAAATTTAAACATTCATAATGCAAAAAATATATTGTATTCAAGAAGTACCTCAATAAGAATAAATGGAAATTAAACAAAATATATTTTATATATAAATTATAAAATATATAAAACTTTATTATGTAATCCTTTATAAAATATGATGTAAACATACTTCAAAATGAACCCATTTATACTTTGTTAAATCCAATTTTGCAAACTCTTCAAATGTTACTTCAGGTAAATTTCTGTTAGGGAGAATTTTCTGTAATTAAATGTTCAAATGACAGAAATTTTACACTAAACATATTGTTACCTGTTGGAATGGAGAATTGTCCTAGATCCAGTGTTTACATTTATAATAACGGATGATATGGGAGAATCACAGTCATCATATAAAATACAATTTTTTCTACATATTTTATGATCATCCAAATTTTTTTGCAAAAACCTACAAAAGTAATGAATATTCTAATTTGAACAAATAAATCAAAGAATCCAAATTTTCTCTGTTTGAGTTTTGCAAAGAAATTTTAAATATAAATTAACTTACTGTCCACCTAAATCATTACTAAGTGTTCCAAAAAATTCACAAGATATTCCAAGCTGCTTGGCTACTGTGCAGTTGTTAGAGGCATTACCACCTCTTCTCCAACAGTGATATAAACACCTAAAAGATATGACAGATAAATACTTTAGTTTTTCCTACATATTGGTAATATAATTTTATCACTGATGAGTTTATCATTTTAATATTACTTGAAGACATTATAACAGTTTTCAGTTTCAAATTTGAAAAAAGAAAAAAAATATAAATTGATTTATTAACTGAAATCTGAAGTAGATTAAATGAATTAAATCTATTATTATACTGAAAATTTGAATAATATGCATATTGATATGCTAATTTTTCAAAAAATCTGCAAAATTCAGCATCATTATATATTACTTCTATCCCTAATTTTTTTTATTTTTTCATTCCTTTGTACAAGTTGCTGAAACTTAGATCAAATTTTGAAAATACCCAACAGTAAATTAATTAACTTAATAAATATTTATTATTATGTATATAACTCATTGCACTTGAAAGTCCACTAATCACCAATCAACTTATTTATGGCATTATGAACAATTAGAACTCTATTTTCACTTCTAATACTTATATCATTTGAGCCAAACTGCTCCAAATAAAATAATAATAATAAATCATATTCATATAAATAAAAATAATGTCTAATAGACACTGGCAGAAAACGAAGAAGGTTAGCATACATACTCAAATAATATACAAAAACTTTTAAAAAATAATCAATAAAACCAACCATAATAATAGATATGCATTAATTCCATTTAAAAATGTAAATATAAAAAGTTAACTGGTAAAAATAGCATAAAAATCAGAAATTCATCTAAAAGAAAAATTGTGCCTAAAATACTACTTGTGATAAGAAGGCCTAATTACTGCATTAAATCCTTCTAAATAAAATTTAAAAAGTGATTAAAATAGAATGCTTAAAAAGCTGTAACCATTTGGAAGTAAAATAAGAGCACTATACTAAAATGCCCTTCAAAGCAAATTCAGCTGTAAAGATCACAAATCAATTAGTATCCACCTATCAACAGTTGGAAAATGAGGGTGTTCAACTCTGTTCTGAATAAAACCTTTCTAGGACTATTTTCTCTCTCCTTTTTCTATAACAACTTAATTGAAAATAATGGAAAAATGATTTAATATGATGAAATCATGGAATCTGCTACAGAACTGGTATTTGATGTCTAAACAATAAGAATTTTTAAATTTTTATTTTGATGCACACTTTTTATCGAATAATTTTTTGTTGTTTAATAAATAATGTTAACAAATTTAAAAAAAGCTCAAGCAAATTAAAATTTAAAAAGACTTTTAAAATACCAAAGCTCGAATTTCAGTCATCAGTTTGTGTGAAAATTCAAGATTTTTAGATCAAGCTAACTTGATCCAGCAACTATCTTCTTTTGTATTGCTTTAATTTAGATTCTATTTTATAGCTTTTCTTGTTTATTATATAATGTCTATAATGTCTTCTCACTCATTCGATATTATACCATTGCATTTTTACTTATTATATTAATTTTGTTGCCTATATTTCTTGTTAATCTATAAAATTTTCAAAATTATTCTAGATTATTGAAGAAGAAAGTAATTATATTAAGCAAGATAAAAAAGAAAGAATTTGAACAATCTGCTAATTTGAAGAACATAGTTATTAAGTTTTGTAATAACTTTGCTTAACTAAAACAGATAGATTAAATAAGTATGATGTCTCAAGAAAATTAATTTTATGATTTATATAAAATATGATTTCAAATATTTGCAAGAAATAAAGATAAAGTTGTATGTTATCATTGTTAAATTGTTTATTTTCGTATATCAATTAAAATATAAATTATTATTCTAAAATCAATATAGCTTATTAATAATAAGTACAAAATGTGATTAAGTACCTAGCAATAAACAATAAGTTCAGCAACTTTCCATATATTCACCTTTCCAAAAATTTAATATATTCCATTACAAACAGAAAAATTCTAATAAATAAAAATACTGTCTCAAATAAAATTTCTTTTAGTTTACTGATTAAGTCAATACTTATAATTCACATTATATACAATGGTTCTCCATTAATTTTTTTCTTCTAGCATAACAAAAGATTTCAATATTGGTACTCTTCAGATTAATCATTAGATAAGTCCATTTGACTGGGATATAATAAAATTTTATATTTGGAGCTTATTTATTAACATTATAGACATTTGTTATTAATCTGTTCTAAATTATATGTTTTAATTTTAATATGAAGATATTTTTAAAAAATATCAGGTGATATAATCCACAAGAAACACTAGCCTTTAAAGCAGGCATAAAATCACAAAAAATAAATTTATTTAAAACGTTTTCAGTCTGTTTATTGACCGGCTTCACTCTGTAGCAGGTGTAACATTAATTATTGCTATATCAGGTGATATAGTGACGGGAAAAAAAATATTGCATATAAGTCCTGTAAGTTAATGAATGATAAATAACAAGTAATACAGACACTAACTTAAGACTTACACCTAGCCCTCGATTTGCATCGCTCAATTTACACGGTTTCGCTTTTACACGGTTTTTAAATGAAAACAAAAAAGCACGGTTTCGCTTTTACACGGTTTTTAAATGAAAACAAAAAATTTTTTGGGTTTTATTTTGATTGTTTTGCATTATAAATTAAATGGTTTTGTTTTACACGGTTTTTAAATGAAAACAAAAAAATTTTTTTTTTTTTTCGCTTTTACACGGTTTTTAAATGAAAACAAAAAAATTTTTTTGGGTCTTCGCTTTTACACGGTTTTTAAATGAAAACAAAAAAAAGATTTGCACGGTACTCAATTTACACAGTTTTTAAATTAAAACAAAATTACGGTTTCGCTTTTACACGGTTTTAAATGAAAACAAAAAAATTTATTTTTTACTCAATTTACACGGTTTTTAAATGAAAACAAAAAAAATTTTTTTTAGCACTCAGTTTACACGGTTTTAAAATGAAAACAAAAAAAATTTCTTTGCTAAAGGGTTTGTTGTTTTGCATTATGTCATTTATAAATTAAAAGAGTATCATATTGTCAGATTTTGTGGGTTTACAAGTTTGTAGAGATTAACAAAGATTGAATACAGATATTTCGGTTTACGAGTTCATAGAGATTAATAAAGAGTGAATACAGTTATATTTCGTATAGTAGTATTCTATTTATATTAATAAAGAGTGAATACAGCTATATTTCGTATAGTCCAATTTATTACACAGATTAATAAAGAGTGAATACAGTTATATTTCATATAGTCCCATTTATTTACACACAAAATAAACAATCTAGTTTCATATAACTAAATTCAATACAAAATCCGATAATTATCTCATACAACACTAGTTACTAAATTCAATACAAAATCCGATAATTATCTCATACAACACTTATCTGTATGTCTTAATTCAGAAATCCGATAATTATCTCATACAACACTAATTTATGTCTTTAATTCAGAAGAACTTTCGATAATTATCTCATACAATACTAATCTATGTCTTTAATTCAGAATAACTGACAGTTCTTCCAACACTAATCTATGTCTTTAATTCAGAATAACTCACAGTTCTTCTTACCCACAATATATGTCTTTAATTCAGAATAACTCACAGTTTTTCTTAGTCCACTATGTCTTTAATTCAGAATAACTCACAGTTCTTCTTAGTCCACTTTTCATGTCTTTAATTCAGACTAACTCACAGTTGTTCTTAGTCCACTTTCGCTCCTTTAATTCAGAATAACTCACAGTTCTTCTTAGTCCACTTTAGCTTTCACAATTTATCGCTCTCTATTAATTTTTACTGTCCAAGTCTCGCAGTTCAACTAAACTCAACTCACCCTTGCAGCTCCTGGAACCGCTCTTCCGATCTAATTTATTGCTCACTATTAACTTTTACTGTCCTCGCAGTTCAACTAAACTCAACTCACACTTGCAGCTCGCCTATTTATTTTTGAATGCTTTTATTGTTTTTATTTGTACGGAATATTGTTAATTTGTTTTTTTTTTGTACTGTATTCAATGTTAATTAATGTTTATGCTTTCATTTTCAAAAATATATTGAAAAAGTACAAGCATTAAATTGTGTCTAAAAATTAATGAACCAATCCCCTTTTTTCTTTAATCCTTATCTCATTTTACACAAAAGAACATATCCTCAACTTTTCATCTCATTTTACAATTATAAAGAACATATCTTCGACTTTTCTTTATTTTCGACACGGTTATAAAAAACATATCCTCGACTCTTCATTATCTTTTATAGATAGATTGGCATAAAGAACATATTCTCGACTTTTCATTAATTTCTTTAGATTGATTTACATATCACTTAAATTGAACATATCCTTCTATTTTGTATGAATTCTGTGTCTCATTTTACGATGAACATATCCTTCTATTTTGTATGAATTCTGCGTCTTGTTTTACACGAAAGATATCCTACTATTATTATCTGCATCTCGTTTTACATGGTTTCGGTTTGCACGATTTTTCCAGGAACATATCTACCGTGTAAATCGAGGGCTGAGTGTATTTTCCTGAAAGTATTTTTTAAATTGGATTTACACAATTATTATGCTAAAATTAAAAACATAATATGTGTGTGTGTGTGTATATATATATATATATATATATATACAGTGAAACCTCGCTCATGCGTTCCCGTATCGTATGACTTTCCCACTTTAAACGTCTATTTTCGGAAGTCCGAACATTTTCCTATACTTGCAATGTAAAACTTTCCCTCTTCCTACGTTTTAATTATATAACTTTTTTATTATGACGTCATCAGAGTTCCCGTTTC